>LOEQ01003514.1:98819-133613 GCA_001685075.1 Bramus lutescens
TCCAGGAGGATAACTACGTGTTTTTCTTTGGATTCACTTTCCTATTTAGCTTCTCTAGGATCATGGATTAATAGAAATATATTTATTAACTAACTCTTACATCTTAGGTTAAGGTTTCTGTTAGTCTATGTATCATTTCTATTAGTCTATGTATCAGCAGAAGGCTGTGACCTACCTGTAAGTTTCTTGGTGGTGCTGGTGTCTTTTCCTTCGACAGCAGGATGGCATCTCATAGACTCCAACTACTTTCTCTGTCTCTCTCTGTTCAGATTTTCTGCCTGAATTTGCTCTACAAAACCATTAGCTAAAACAGTTTTTTTTTTGTTAACTAATGGTAACAAAACAAAATCATAGCATATAGAGAGGAATTCCACATCATTTCCTCTAGTTTTTAGGGCTTAAATGCAATAAGAAAAGGTTTGGATATATCCATGAGTTTGGTGTCAGTGTTGCATCAATGGGCATACCTTGTGGTTCTGAGTAATATGAAAGCTAGCCAGAAAGGGAGCTCCTTGCTTTCTCCATGCACTATGAAAAAGTTTATGATGTCTTCAGAAATAGGACCTTAACGCAAATGTCTTGTTGACAACCATTTGATAAAATGACTTTTATTGTAAGGGAAAAAGCTAGTAAAATAGCTACTAAAATCAGAATATACAGAAAGCAAGCAATCAACTATATACCTCAAGTTTATAATCCTTCTTTCTTCATATTCAATCTGTATATATTATTTGTTCTAAAGATGTATAACCCTTTCTTTGAGGATTTTACATTTATGTACTAAATAAAAAGTTTAGAATACTAAGTACTAAAAATACTGACTGTGTTTTCTGAAAAATTTATTTTCTCCTTGACACAAGCACTTCAAATCCTGTCTATGTCAATTTCAGGAAAAAAATAAACTTGCTTAAATTACATTATTACATTGAATGGCATGGAAATGTTTGACAAACCAATCAATTTTAGGGATATTTAAATAAAATGGATATTTAAAACTTGTTAACAGCAGTATGAGAAGAATAGTTCTATTTTTACTTTGTAATATGACGAAGAATTAGCCCACATCAAATAAACATAAGTATAATCTTAATCAGAAACAGAAGCCTCCAGATTTATCACCCTGGGGAATTAAAACAACTCTTTTAATTGGAGTGAAAAAAAAGGTTCTCTATAATGTTAACTAGAATAAATAATTCACCAAATACAATATTATCACTTTGCTTCTTGATCGATCACCATTCTTGAAGGTACATGTTACCCTTACCTATAGAAACATAGACTTATTCTATTTTCTTAGACTTATATGTACAGATCATTCTTCACTGTTCTGAATAATGTGGTATAAGAAGCAAAATATTGTCCTGTGACATATTTGCTTCTTTGTTCTTAAGACAGTGTCACACAGTAGAAACCAGGCTGACCTTGAATACATTCTTACCCTGCTAAAATCTTTAGATGGTGGGATAAAAGCAATGCCTGCTCCTTCATGTCATAATTTAGCATGGTGTCTTTTTGTTTCCTAGTTAGAAAAGAATGAAAATGGCTATAATGCCAAATTCAGCATATTTGGAGTTTCAATCTGATTGTGATACAGCAGCATGCACAAGGATGCAAACAAAGTAAGAGCTATTCAAATTTTTAAACTCTTGCAGAGAAATTGCTCCCTTTAATTCACCATAAGCAGAGGTGAGAAACATGGTACTTATTTTGTCTTTTAGTACTTGACACTTTCAATAGTTTCTGTCTTAGTTCTTTGGTTCAGTTTTTGGTAGTTCAAGGTTGGTGGAGTGCATAACTGTATAAATATTAAGTATTTATAATTTTCTAATACAATTGACTATTTGTAAATTTTCAAATCTTTTCTCCAGGTTTTAACTATATCCTTCAATTTACTCATGATCTCTTTATCTTTATTTATGTACACATTCTCTAATCATTCACAAAATTAATTTTGGAAATGTGTGGTTTCATTATATTGAATAAATCTCTGGATTTGTAGTTAATCCCATGATAAATGGCCTAGACTAGTTTCCAAAATAATGTTCAAAAAATCCCTCTAGGATATTGTATTATTTTCTAGCAGCAACATGGATGGTCTTTTTATACTTTCAATAAGAAAGTGGTAAAATAACAGTGAGTTTTAATCTTGCTCTCATAGTGTAAAGGCAGACTATCCCAATTCTGGCAGATAAGTGACTTGCTTGTTTAACTCCATGATTTTTGACACTACCAGTTAATCCATATTCCTACTCAAATCCAATATTTACGTTCTGATGGTTCTATATTGTATAAAAATTATAAATGGAAATTTTATTTTCATTTAAACCTTAGTTATTTTACTTCCATGATTCATCCTTTATGTGAGCCCAGACATGATACCAACTAATTTCATCAACATTAAGTATGCTAACAATTAGAAATTTTTATTTTCCATCTCTTAGAATATATATGTTGCCTAGAGTTTTGTGTATATTTCTACATGATATTTGGTTATATTTTAGATTTCCTATCAAATTTGGGGAAACATTTGCATGATTATTTCTAACTTAAAACTCACATTTAATTGAAAATAGATTATGTCATACAATATATTCTTAAACCCCCACACACTCCACCAAGACACAACCCTTACTTACCCACACACCTGTACCCATTCATTTATTTATCAGTCAGCTTGTATTTAGAAGAAAGCATATGTTTCCCTTCAATTTCAGACTTACTGACACATATGATTATGTCTGTCTTTAAAAGGCATAGTCCCTCAGTCCCTCTTGGTTTCAAAGTAAGCATTCTTCTTCATTGAATCATCTCTGCAGGGCATATGTGAGTATTTTTATATAATTGCATTAACACTCACCTCCTAAAACATAATAATGAATACAACCCCTCAATCAACATTAATGATGGTTGTCTTGGGACTGCTCCCAGGGATATATTATAAATGTGATAAAGAAAATTGAAGAAAGAGACATAACTCTCCATTGTTATTATTAGTAAAATTAAATGGTGTACTCAATAAAATGAACATGTCAAAAATGATTACAATGAATGGACTTTTAAAAAATTATGCAAAATGAGAGTGAAGCATGATAAATTTTTAACAATTGAGTCTTTTAAATGTGCAAAATCCACTGGAAATTAGGCTGAATATTAGAAAATTACTGTACAAGGAAATAAAGACAAGCTATGTAACTATTTTTATGTGTAATATTCAAAAAATGAACCTCTGATATGCATGGAAGAATGAATCAATTCTTATTCTTAGATTTTTTAAAATAGCGTTTACCATAAAATACCTTATAAATGCCAAGTAAGTACCATCATTTTGTTCTCATATATATCATATTTTCTTCAGTCTTTAGTATACATTTCAGAATGTAGGTAAATATGCATTAAATTATTAAAATGTGATATATGACTTGAAATGTTTCAAAATGATCATCCCCAGATGTAAAAATAGCCATGTAAAATGTATAAAAAGTCTAACCTAAATAGAAACTATGCCTCATAATTGAATGTTAATAAAATTAGGAATATTACTTAAAACCTGAAATTAACAATTTGATTAGATAATGAAATCATCAGGAGAGTTGCACTGATCACATCCAACTCTAACTCCAAGAAATACATATAAAAGTCAATTGAAGAGACAGTTGTGATATATAAGAAACCAGGAGAACAAAGGAAGAGGTAGAGTGATGTGTGATAACCCTTCAGTAGGATATAAAAATGTGAGCATGTCATTGGTCGAAAATAAAAACTGCTTTGGCCTATAGCAAACCAGAATAGAGCTAGGAGGGAAAGCCAAACTGAATACCAGAAAAAAGATGGACAGAGTCCAAGGAGATGCCAACCAGCTGATGGAGGAGCAAGATATATTAGTGCACAGGTATAGCCAGAAGACATGTAACAAAGCTAGACTAATAGAAATGTGTTAATTTAAAAGAAGGAGCTACTTAGTAAAAAGCCTGAGTTATTCTACCAATTATTCCATAAATAATATGAAGCCTCTGGGTGATTATTTTGAACCAACTGCAAGAAGGGGCAAGACAAAGACCCTCCCTTTGTAGTGACCTTCTTAACAATTTAGCAAACAGCTCAGTAGGATAAAGTATATTTCCCTGAATGTTTGTACTGACTTGTTGGAACCCATTCTCTTTGGAGGGACACCTTGCTCAGCCTAGATATGAGAGGGAGGGCATTGGTTCTGCTTCAAAGCCATATTCTAGATTTTGTTGATTCCCCATGGGAAGCTTTACCTGTAGTAGGGAAGGCAGCTTGGCCACTTGTTCATTTTCCAGCAACCCAGACCTGAAGTAACCACACAGAAACAGTATTGAGTCACTGCTTGGCCAATTAGTCGTATTGCTCGCTATCTCTTACATGGAGAATTAACCCATCTCCATTATTTTATATTTTATCACGTGGCTCGTGGCCTGCAGGCAAGGTTTCAGCATGTCTGGTTCTAGTGGTAGCTCCATGGCTTCTCCTTACTCTGCCTCCTTTCTCCCAGCATTCATTCCAGTTTTCCCCACCTACCTAAGTTCTGCCCTACCAACAGGCCAAGGCAGTTTATTTGATTCACCAATGGTATTCACAGCATACAGAGGGGAATCCCACATAATCCCCCTTTTCTGTTTAAATTAAAAGGAAGATTTTTAACTTTAACATATTAAAATTCCATATAACCAAACAGGTATCAAGCAATAATTACAGTTACAATATTTATATCTACTTTATCTTTGATCATAACTAAGGAAAACTATAACTATAAATTCTCCAACTCCTTTAAGGACTCCAGAAGGAATTAATACCTAAGTAAACAGTAAATGCATTGCAAGCAACATCCAAAACTCTAGAATTGCCAGAGACATCACATCACCTGGACAGTCAGCCAAAGTTCTTCTCTGCCATTGGGGCATCCATCTTCAGTCTACAGGCACATAGTATCCAGCAAACTATTCCATGAAGCAGGAAATTTCAAATACAGTTACATCTATATTGGCAGTTTGTCAGTCCCTTTTTGTATCCTACAGAGTGTCTCACAGACATTCATGAAGCAGGAATCCCATCATCTCACCTTTAGGCAAGTTCAGTAGTCATGTTTCCATTGGTTCTGCATGTCCAGTTTACAAAATATAACATCAACCAGTTCAGGCAAGAGCAGTTTCTTGCCCAAATGGCTAGCAAACTCCATAAGGAGATTTGTCAGTACTCATCTTCCTCCTTAAGTAATCAGTGCTTCCACCAGCAGATGTGTCTCATTGACATTAAAAATTCATAAGTTTCTCAACATTTTAAATGCCATATTCTGCATTTGAAAGGTTTGAAGAATACCTATACACCTAAAATATATCTCTGTAGATCTAGAAAATCTAACTAACATGAGTATAATCTTGACTATTATTAATGAGTATCTATTAACCTATATGTCTTAATTATACAATGCATTTTTAAAAGAGCTGCACAAACACAATATCTTAATCAAGAGGAGAAATATACATATAACAAAATTGACATTAAATTTGTATCCATAAAACAAGATTGATACCAATGCAAAACTCTATAGCATATCACCCTTTAAATATAAACAAACATTTATGAACAATATTTGGGAATATGGGCATTGTTCTCTTCAAGATGCCTCCTGCTGTTTATTGGGCAAAGTAATATTTTGAGGGGTGTTCAAGGTGACCATTTAGGAGGTTTTGATCCATCAAGCCACATTAATCTGGAATGAATCCACAGGTTCTTATCATCTTTGGAAACAAAAGAAGAACATCTTTTCCAAAGCAGCATATCCTTAGACCCATATTTTGAAATCAAGATACCTTTAGAATGTATATCCTAGTTTAGTTTAACAGTCTGTACAATGAAATGTCTGTCTGTACTTAGCTCATTTACAGTCAAAAAGTTCAAAGAAAACACAATAGACTCCCTGTGAATTTTCCATTTTACATGACATATTTTTCTTTACTCCTTCTAATCTATTACTGTCTTTAGTCCATCTCATTAAAGACCTTGTTTTATTTTTCTTAATTATTTACTTTTTATAACTCTCTGTAATTCTTTTCTTCTCTCTCCCAAGTCTACGTCTACGTACATTTATACAACACTGTGACTCATTTAGAGTCACATTAAAAAAAAATGAATCTGTCTTTATTTTGTATCTGTAATTATTTTCTGGCCAAAAGGGCCAGAAATCTTAAAATGCTAAACAGCAACTAAGGCTGCTTTGTCTTTTGGCTCCGCCCAATCCGACATGGAGGGGCAAAGTTCTGTTTAGCATTAGCTGTGCTCACAGCCCCATTTTCGGGTCTATGTTGCCATTAAGCAAGTTGTAACAGTCTTCTCACAGATCCCACTTAAATGCTCTGCAGCTGGACCTCCTGAAAGAGTTGGACCCTTTTGTGCTGGTGAACTAGGAAGCTGCTGTTTTTTTAAAAGAAGCCACACAGTTTTTACTGCATCTCATGGTACCTTGCTTACTACAAGCCCATCTAGAAAATAAAATTTGTGGCTACCAAGAAACTGTGCTTAACTCTGTACTTTTGTGTCTAGAATTCATTTTCAAGCTTTCTCAGGATTTACATGGATTTGGCTATTACACAATGAAGCACATACCTCTCAATATGCTCTTATCTATTAAAAATTAAAAAATCACCTGTTTTTTAAATGTGGAACACAGACCATAGTGTAAAAAGAAGTATGCCTACCTCGTGAGCTAAATGTGTGTTTTAAAATACTGCCATTTTAAAGGCATTTCAAAAAGCTCACTTTACTTTGGTGAAACCATGGGACCAGGGGGCTGGTGATGGTGGTAGATTTTTCTTTTTGTTCTTACAGTTGTTTTTGGTTTGTTTGGAAAATTATGAGAATGTAAAGAGCCTCAGGATCATCTTTGGAACTCACTATCTTGAAAGAAAACTCATTAGTGTGTTTTGAAGTGTTACTGTTCCCTCACCTTATGTTAGTTGTACTGGGAACAGAACCCAGGTTTTTGCACATGTTCAGTATGTGTTCTATGACTGAGCTACATCCCTAGCTAAACGTTTTATTTTTCCCCAGAAAGGTTCAACAACTACTACTGCTGAAACCAGTTACACCAGCTTTCTCATAAAACACTCTGCAAAAATCAGTTCCTAAGGCTAATATAACTTATATTTCAAAAAGCTTTAATCACAAAATGCACCATAAAGAAAGTACAATGAAATTATACCAGGTCATACTCTATTTTTCTTCCCAATGTAAATCACAAATCTTTCCACAAATGTGTAGATTTTTACATTTCTTTCATAAAGAATTCCTCACCCTGAAATGATTTTCTTAATACCTTGGTCTTGGCAGCTTTAATATAAATGTCACTTTGAGTGTTCCCCCTCTCTAAATCCTGACATCACAGATGCCTTTAGAAACTATGAACCAAATATTTCTATATACTGAAAGTCACAAAGCAGAAAAGATATTGCAGGTAGGTAATTTGTTTTTACCTTACCGTTAGGCTCTATATTTTTTCCATAAATAACTCTACAAAATTCAAAGCTGAGTGACATGTTTTAAAATTGGTTCATTGGTATTTTTGTAGTTCAAAACTGCTGAATGCACCATATTCCACAAATAGTTAAGGAAATACAATCTATATCTATGAAATATAGAGTATTTAGAAAGTCATGGGTTATTGATTTTTTCTTATGCACTTTTCCATCCACTTTTTTTCAAGAAACATGACTTTTTGTATATAATAAAAAGCATACTTTATTTTCAAATATTGCTGTTTCAGGCTAGTTTTAGTAACTAAAATTTATTTACTACTCAATATATCCTTTTTAAAATTAATATTTCTAAAGAACCTCAGTCTTTCAATGGATTGGATTTGTTTTACTTCACTGTTCCTTGAACAAATAATACGACGGTGACCTTCTATCCTTTTCTATATTCCTTTCAAATAAAGTATTAGACATTATGCCAGTTTCTCAGTTCAAAAAGCAAAAACAGAATTCTTGCAAACATATGGTTGGCTAACAAAGGAAGGGAAAAATTTACATGTTATTTACCTTCCATAATTTTCCGTACTAATATATTTTCTTCTCCAACTTTTACCTATTAACTTTATTTCAATAAGAGATATGCAACATTATTTGCTTAGTATTAAATAAAATAACTTTGAAAGACAAAATATTTCACAGAACATCTTTCTTCCATTTCTTAAAGATGTGTTTTATATAACATGTAAATGTTTATATTTTTTAGACATTCATAATTCCTCTCTTCACATCACACATGAATTCATTTCCATTTTGAATCCTTTACTTATCAACTAATTTGAAGAGATGTCTTTAAAGTATAATAAGTTTTCCATCTACCACGCATTTCAAGCCTTTCACAAATTTTCTAACCTTCTCAAACACTCTACTTCCAATCCAGTATAATTTCAAAATCAGTGGGAAAATGTTAATAATGTGAGCTCCTTAATTCCCTCAATAAAAATTTTCTCTATGATGTCACAATGCTGTGTTTTATTTGTTTCTTCTATCCTCTATAGCAAAATGCACTTTGGTCCCTTAGAATATTGTTAGTAAAAAGGATCCCCTCTTAAATTAATTATAATTGTTCTTCTTCCCTTGCATCAATCCCTGAGCATAACATTCTACACATCTATTAGTACTTCTTCCTTACATTGCTCCCATTTGCCCAACTGAGGTTGTAAAGATACTGGGAATTACTCAACATCTTCATCTAACTACATTAGCCACTTACTACTGCTACAACCATAATCAAATCCTATGTTTATTAAACATTGTTCTGTTTCATTGTCAGAGGCATAGAATATATGAATGCTTTGTTCAAACACTAGCATCTTTTCATGAGTAACATCTATCCCCATTTATTCCTTCTTTAGAGAGTATATTACAATTATATAATTTCTCTCTTCTCTTTCCTACATCCAAACTATTTTATGAAACACCCATGTTGTTCTTTTTCAAATCCAAGACCTTTCATTTTCTTCCATTAATTGTTGTTGCATTAATATATATATGTGTGTGTGTGTGTGTGTGTGTGTGTGTGTAATTTCCAAGATAAATAAGGATATCTTTTCTTACCTTGAAAATTATAAAAATCACACAATAATTTTCCCTGTTCAATTCCTTGTATATCTTTATTTTTCTTACATTGATTTATTTATTATGTCTATTTATTTAGTGTATTTGCATTTGTATGTGTGTGTTACAGTCGGCAAAGTGCATGTGTGGATATCAGATGAAAATCTGCAGAAGCAACTTTTTCCCCATTTACCCTGTATGTGCATTGATTCACTGAGCTTTCTCTACTTCCATGATGCTTTATTTTTGTGGAGTAACGATTCAATCATTGATACGTAAAATCATGCAAGTGTCACCCAAAATCAACATATAGTATTAATAATAATCTTTCTGTTGTTTATTTTTTGCATTGGAATTCAAGAACTGAAGTTAAAGAGAAGTGTAATTAATACATTCAGCCTTTATATTAAATACAAATGTATTTGCTGCTAGTAATGCAGTATTTACCTGCCCATGACCTTTCCCCAGAGCATTTGGAATTTTTGTCTTTTATAATGATTTTCTTCAACAAAGAGAAAATTTTAGGAAAGGTATATTTTACTTTGATTTCCTTGAGGTAGTCTTAATGTACTTGATAAAACTAGAAGTCAATTAATAATTACATAAGAGAAGACAATCTGGTTTGCTTATTTAAATAAATCTTATTAAAACCATGAGCATATGAATCTAACATGATGACATTTAATATTTTAATTCAATATTTAACTTTTATTGGAAATTGGAATGAATTTTCATTTTACTTGTAGAAAATAATTAGGTTGTTTTAGATAGTGTGATAAAATTTCTAAAAATTTTAAAAATTAAAATATTACTTGAATTTTTTAGTGCCTATTTGTGTTCAAGGGAAGATTGTAGGTAGGTTCTTTCAAAGGTGTTAAAAATTAACTATTTATACTGTATGTGTTCAAGGTAATGCCTTTCTTATATTACTGAGCTATGTAAAATCTCAGTTACAGTAATTGAAAATGAGTTTTCTCCTCTTGTGGCTTACAGCCAGAAATTCTGTAGGTGTGTTCATACCCATTGACAGCACATCACAGAAAGCAAAGGCCAAGTTATGCTAAAATGAATTCTAACAAAACCTCACTGAGTTCCCACATTGAAAATGTCAACACTGAATAATAAAGTCAACTGCAAAAAAAGTTGTTTTTATTAATACGGACTTGAGAAAATCTCACGGTTCTTCTATTTAAAATAAATTCTTAAAAGCTGTATCTACAGGATTTTCTTGAAAATATTGGAACAAAAGATGTCTCTCCTTTAAAAGCTTATATTTCTTCTAAAAATGGCAACATTATGCCAACTCTGGATTTTTAGATAAAAAATGTTAAGAAAATAAGGTAATTCGCTGCTAAGTAAATAAATCACAGTTTTATCAATAAGAGAGTGTATGTTGTCAAATTTTGTAAAATGTACAGACTATGGGTGGTGCTTTTGAAATAATTTGAGTCTGAATAAGACCTTATTTTACTAAAAAAGAGAAATAGAATGAGAGTCAATATCTCTGCTGGATTGCAATATCTTTTAAAGAAACTTTTTGTTGAGCTTTCAAAATCTATATTTAGAGAAAACAGAACAGGAACATAATCCATATGTCAGTCCTGCATTGAGGGATGACTTTTTACAGACAAAGAAAGAGAACTCTCAATTAAATAGGAAAGAGAAAATAGATGTCACCCTATAGCTAAACAACTGTAGTTCTTGGGCAGGAAAGCTGCAAAAGCCACTTTGAAGTTGTTACTGTGAGGGATTCTCAAGTCTGTGTATGGACAGATGATGATGCAAACATCATACCTACTATGTATAATTAAACTAAACTTCCTCATGAAGAAAGGGAAAAAGAGCTAAAGCTCATTTTCAGCAGAGTAGAAAGAGTTCAAATGAGTAATGTTTTCTGTAATGATTTTCATTTTACTTAGCAGTGATATAAAAGATAGTGTTTTGTAATGGATATTTCACACTTAGAAATATATTTAAGTGGAAAGACAGTGAAATGTATTCTCAGTTATACCATTTTTTCTCTTAAGGTATTCCTTCCGATAATGGTATTCAGGAGAACACCTAAAATACTATACTCATTAATGTGCAATGACTTTTCACCAGGATGAGATGCTAGCCAGGGAAAAGATGATTTATTCTGTATACAGCACACTTGCCTATATTTCCACTACTATTGAACAATCAACACATTTATTGGTTTACTTATACAGGACAGCTCTTTTAGAATTCCTTTAGTACTTACTTACTTTTCTCTACATAGTATAGGAATGTCATTAAGGTTTCCCAAAGCATTTGGCTAGGGGAAACCATTCATAGACTGTAGACACTGTGAGACCTTTTTGAGGTACTGCATTTTTATTTGCCATTTAGAGGTCTCTCAGTAGTTACCAAGTGTTCAGGAAGTTGAAAAAAAAAACCTCTATTTGGAGAAATAATTGCTTGCTTCTTCATTGACAAACCAATGAACAGTTCAGACATCTTTCCACCAGGTACTGCAATGGTTTTATATTCCTCCCCCCAACACACACACATATGACCATGGTTGGATTCAAACCTAGTTGACATTTATTTACATGTAACATTTGAAAAATAAAAGATATTAATTGTCAATTTAAAGTTGTGAATAATGTACTAACTTACTTACTAAATATCGCTATGCTAATTAATGTACTTTAAAATCAGAATCTCATGAATAAAAGAATCAGAAGACCAGAGAAGAAATGACAACTATAACCAAGTCTGTGAGAGTGTAGGAGTGAGGAAAGCTGATACAGACAGAGAAGCACACTGTGTATAAATCGAAGTTCTCTTGGACATTTCAAAAGACAGAAGATTAAACTGGATTCAAAGAAACTTCTGAGATATGGGAAGTTTCTATGTGAATATGAATATTGAGCACACAAGGCTTCAGATATCCACTTCATAGCTAGTTCTTTAATAGTTTTGCACATAAGCTGTTTCACAATTTGAACAAAATGAAATATTGTCAATAATAAGCATTCTATGATTGTAGTTTTGTAAGTGCACTATACAACTTTAATAACATGCACATGAAAACACCACTCATATTCAGTCAATACATGTTTTTGTAAGCCCTCTAAAAGAGAAATATTGTGGATTATCTGAAAATCCAACCTCTTAGCTTAACCAGGTATGAATAACTTAAATTCTTGCCTCTCTCATTCTGGTTATTTTCATCACATTTACTCAGCAAATTACTACTTATTTGTAGCTTATCCTCACTTGGCCTGCTGGGTAGACAACTAAAATCCTAATTTAAAGAATTTTTCTCATAAGTTCAAAGCACAATAACAACATGATAATAAAAGGAACAATAATAAATATTTCAAAGATGGGTGCTGCTTTATATATTAAATAATAGATTTGATATACTTAAAATTAATTGATCTTAATACTGCCATAAGTGCAGACAAACAAGTCTATTAATAGAGCCCTATATTTTAGTCCATTCTATTTTGGAAACATTAAAACAAAAATAGGACCACATGAGACCCTTTGAAAAGAAACACTAGGCCTGATAAAGTGTCCTGAAAAGTATTTACACATAAAAAAAAGTTCCAATGAAATTAGACATGAACTTGGGGTAAATAGTCTTGAAAACTACTTTCAACAATTATTTTATAAAGTCAATGCTTGAGTAAGACTTAATTGGCCTTGTGGAAATATATCTGCTGCAAAATTTTTTATTTTAAAATCCTGAAACTCCATTTCTTCCTTCTAGGTAATTTTTTACTTTCCTTAGATAAATTATTCCAATTTCCTTGCTCAAACTCACCTGATTTTGTTCTTCTGAGACAGATCATGTTAAACCTTCAAAGTTGACTCTCCTTCTCCTTTTGTTCAAATTCCAAAGTTTGATTTTTTATTTAGTAACAGTAACTGCATTCTGCGTCTATTGTTCATAGCATTGTTTGTCAGAAAACTGGTTTTTTTTTGGAATATTAGTTTAACATGTGTTACAATTATTTATGCTGTTGAATATTCATTTAATATGCAAAGAAGGGTTGCATTCTTTCAGGTTGCATTTCTTAACTCTGTAAAGCTGTTACCTCACCTGTCTAAAACAACTGATTGCTCTTATGAAGAACTGAATGACCAACAGCAAGGCAGGAGAAAGGATAATCAGGGCTACCAGACAGGGAGAATAAGTAGGAGGAGAAATCTCGGTTCCAGAGAAGACGAAGAAAAGGAGAAGAGAGGCCACCAGGGGCAAGCCACCCAGACACAAGTCCATCCACCTAATATTAAGGAAAGAAAAGAATATAGAGAATGAAAAAAGTCCAGAGGCAGAAGGTAAATGGAATAATTTATGTTAATGAATGCTGACTAGAATCAAATAAAATCAAATCATAGATAGTCATAAATAAGAATAAGTCTCTGTGTATTTATTTTATTTGGGAGCTAGGTGATGGGCCCCAAAAGTGCAGAGTTAAAAAAAAAAACTAGAGAAAATCTTCTTTGTTTTATTGTACATACATTACAGAATATTTTCATTTGCTCTAGATGGTTAGATATGGTAGAATATGGAATTTTGTATTTCCCTTCAAGTGTGTTCTTTGTTAGAGCCCTGGTGTCTAATTCTCAACTTGAGTGTATGTTTTCTCTGTTCCTCACTATATATCTACCTTCCATAAGCATTTTTACTCAATTTCGTCTTTGCCATAACCATTATCCTAGGCATAGTGTGTCAATCACTCTTAACTCCAGAAAAGTCATCCCTGTCCTTTGCCCAGTTGTCAAAATCAATTTAAATCAAGGCAGAAGTTAAACATTTTGTCAGTTGTATTACCTGAATAAAACTTCAACAAAAATTTTAAGTTTTTCTTCCACTTTTTAACTTCCATTCTTAAACCTATTGTTGAATTAGGATTCATCGATTATGCCCCCATTTTTCCTGTAATTTAAATTTTTCAGTGATTAATTTAAAACTCTGTATTTTGAAACTCTATTTTTTAATAAATAAATAAATATTTATTTATTTATTTATTATACAATATTCTGTCTGTATGCCTGAATGCCAGAGGAGGTCACCAGACCCCATTACAGATGGTTGTGATCCACCATGTGGTTGCTGGGAATTGAACTCAGGACATTTGGAAGAGTAAGCAATGCTCTTAACTTCTGAGCCATCTCTCCAACCCATTTATTAAAAAAAAACAATATTTATTTATTTATTACAGGCAATGCTCTTAACCACTGAGCCATTTCTCCAGCCCTTTTGAAACTCTATAAAACATGACAAATACACATATATTTTTAAATTGTTAGTGTAAGTCTTTAAATGCCATATGAAGACAGTCATCACAGGCCTCTATAGAGAAAAGCTGAGAGGTAATTCAATCTCTTCTTCAGAAAGAATTAAATCTAATTTTAAGTAATGACAGTTCCCACTGAGTTAGTGTCAATCTCAAAAATGTCAATAATTAATTCGACCAAGTGTACTTTAGTAACTGATTCCCTTCATATATTAAAGTTATCTACTCTTCTGTAAGTATCAGTAACAATAATAACTTGTCTACTAGAAATTACTGTGTATTTAATACCTGAAAAGTTTTATTATGTTATTGTTTATCATAAATTAAGATAAGAAAAATATAAAAGTGCTACATTACTGTCTACTAACACAACAGATTCATCACAGAAATTAAATGTCTAAGAAAAATTTTTTTTCCTTAATTTATTGTTCTATGATATAACTTTATTTGATCAATTTTAAATTGGATTTTAAAGGATAAATTTATTTTATCATTTAAAAGACTATATCTCTCCTTGTTTTAACATATCACTTCATAAATCTTGTTCAGTTTATTTTAAATAATTCCTATTATAAATACTATCAAAAAATTTTAACTACATGAATTGTTGTCTGTGGTTTCTGTCCTGGCCAGTTCCCGCAATCGTTAAGTTCCAAACAAATCACACAGAGGTCTACATTAGTTATAAACTGATTGGCTCATTAACTCAGGCTTCTTATTAACTCTTACAACTTGTATTAGCCCATTCTTCTTGTCTATTCTAGCCATGTGGCTTGGCACCTTATTCAACAAGGAGATCACATCTTGCTTCTTCTCTAGCTGGGTCAGGACTGCAGAGGAATGGGCTTCCTTCTTCCCAGAATTCTCCTGTTCTGTCGACCCACCTCTACTTCCTGCCTGGTTGTCCCACCTATATTTCTTTCTTAGCTACTGGCCAATAAGCATTTATTTAAAATATAATTGACAGAACACAGACCATGTCCCACACCAATGAATCAAGTTTTCTTTTGTGAAATTACATTTCCTACCCCCCAGTTATTTTTCTAAACATAATACTTTTTCTACTAAAATCATTTGTAAATTAATATTACAACCTCCATCTTAACATTCTCCAGTTTATGCTGTTATAACCGTTGTTGATGACTTTTTTTTTTCTATTCTTTACTAGATGTAAAATTCTGAAATCAGGAGAAGGGAATCAGTCCTGGAACTCAAGGTCATGATGGAGGAAAACTCATAGACAACTACTGGAGGTCTTGGTAGCTCAAGGGTTCTGGACCAACATTTAGGGAGCCTGTATGGGATCATATTAGGCCTTCTGTATGTTTGCGACAGTTGTAGAACTTGGTCTGTTTGTAAGGCTTTTAGCAATGAGATCAGGACCTGTCCCTGGTGATTAGTTGGCTTTTGGTAACCTCTTTCCAATACTGGATTACCTTGACCAGCTTTCATACAGGAGGAGGAGCCCTAACCTACCTCAAATTGATGGACCATTCTATGTTCAAGGCCATAAGAAGACTGACCTTTCTGAATGGAGGCAGAGAAGGAGTGGGTCAGTGGAGATGGTGTAGACAGGAGATGGGGAAGGAATAGGTATGAGAGTAAGGAGGGAAGATTGTGGTTGGCATGTAAAACAAAGAAAATATATTAATACAAAGAAACCTCAAATGGCCAAGATATAGTTAAAGAGTTGTTCAACATCCTTGGCTATCAGGGTAATGCAATGCAAAACAACTCTGAGATACAATCAAAAATCATGATGACAGTTTATGATGGATAGGATGTGGAATATGGGAAACATTCCTCCACTGCTGATGGGATTACAAAGGGGTGTATAATCCCTTTGGAAATCAGAATTGTGGTTTCTCAGAAAACTGTGAATCAATCTATATCAAAACTCAGCAATACTCTTCTTGGGCATTTACCCAAAGTATGTTTAATCATACAACAGGGACATTCGCTCAAGTATGTTCATAGCTGCATTATTCATAATATCCAGAATATGGAAACAGCCTAGATGCACCTCAAATGAAGAATTGATAAAGAATATGTGGTACATTTGTACAATGAGCTATTACTTAGCTGTAAAAAAATGGAATCATGAAATTTGCTAACAAATGGATGGAACTAATAGAAAATCATCCTGAAGTAACCCAGACCCAGAAACAAATATGGTATATGCTCACATATAAGTGGATATTAAATGTATAGTGAAAGATAATCAGGCTACATACAACCTATAGTCTTAGAGAAGCTATCTAACAAGGAGCAGTCATAGATTGCCCTGGAAAAGGTAAATATATGAGATCTCCTGGGTAATGTTGAGGGTAGATGGGAGAGGATGAGGCATGGGAACATGAAAGACTGGGGTGGTCAAGTTGGAGAATAATGGAGAGGGAGAGCAATGAAAGGGATATCTTGATAGAGGGGGCCGTTATATATTTAAAGACAAACCTGGTGCCAGGTAAACTCCCAGGAATCCACAAGAATGATCCCAGCTAAGACATTTAGCAATAGTAAAGAGGGTGCCTAAACTGTCTTGCTCCTATAATCAGTTTTGTGATTACCCTAACTGTCATCATAGAACATTAATTCAGTAACTAATAGAAGCAGATGCAAAGATTCACAGCCACGTCAAGCTCCAGAAGTCCAGCTGAAGAGACAGAGGAGGAATTATATGAGCAAGAGGGTGTCTATATCAGGACTTGGTGTAGTGACATTTTAATTGTATTTTAATAGATCAAGCCTTTCTGAAGATCTGAGAGTAAAACAACCCCAATGGTTAGCCTTACAGACCAGGTAATGGTAACACACACTTTTAATCCCTGTAGCCACAATGACACACATCTTTAATACCAGTAGCCACTCTAATAGTCATAGAAATGGGGAGTGGGTGCATTCCTTTAATCACAGTGGTACACATCTTTAATTCCAGCCCTAGAGAAAATTATAAAATAGGAGGAATCAGCTCTCAACAGACAGTCTCATTCTAAAATTCCTAGAGACAGGATCGCCATTTTGGTCTGAGGTCAAGGTAAGTGCCAGTGGCTGGCTGTTTTGCTTTTTAAATCTTTAGGTTGAACCCCAATTTTTGAACCTGAGCTTTTGTTAATTATATTTTAGTGTGTGTTCAAGTTTTTGGTGTACGAATTCACAAAAATGCCATTTGCCTAAAACTTTTCAGCTACCACCCCAGGTCAGAGTTGGGATTGGAATTACAACTCTAGGGGCTGTATCCAAACCTAGCCACGTGGGTTCAGGAGAAAAACTAACTAGCACTCCAAGCTCCCCTCTGCCCCAACTTAGCTTCCCTGTAAAGATGGAAAATGCGCAGAGAATTTGAATACTGTATGGTATTATGTTGTCTTTGAATTGTATGACTGCTGAGGAAGAAGCAACAGCTGCTAAGAGACATTTGATTATTAATGCTGATGGATGAATCTAACATATATATATATATATAATGAAAATGCTTTGACTTCAAAATTTATTTCAAAAGGTATGTAACTTTAGAAAAGAGGTTTTGCATTTGTTTACAAATGAAGTGAGAGGCTATGGATTCATCTGGTTAAGAAAGAGAAGTTTATATCAAAATGCCTTGACTTCAAATTTTAAGTCAAAAGATATGTTACTTTGGAAAAGAATTTTTGCTTTTGGTTACACAGGAAATGACAGCCTGTGGATTTACTGTTGGTAAAGAAAAATAAGGTTTAATTGGCTGTGGATTCATTCTTGGTTAAAAGAATAAAGTTTTGATCAATGAAGATCCCCTGAAGAATCTCCAATGGGAACAGATGACTCAAATGATCCAACATTTCAGAGTTCATTTGTTGCAGTTTCCTTTGAGTTCTACATCTAGACCAGCTTCAATACTGCTGGCTGAAGTAATTGAGCCTCACAGAATACTCCAGTAACTACTTGACCATAATCCTAAATTTTCTTTGGGCCTTCCATAAGATTATCAGCACCCCTAATCAGCAGGAAGTAGCCTAAAATAATATCCCCACATTACCAAAAAATAGATTATGAATGTTTGTTTTTATTTAATTTGTTGGTTACAAGTTGTTATGTATAATAGTTAGGAAAAAGCTAAATAAAAGAAAATAGATTCAAGGTTCTTTTTAAAAAAAATAAATAAAAGGCCAGGAGTTGGTGGCACACTCCTTTGATCCCAGCACTCAGGAGGCAGACGTCTGTGAGTTCAAGGTCAGCCCAGTCTACAGAGCAAGTTCCAGGATGGGCTCCATAGCTACTGAAAAACCATGTCTTGAAAAACCAAGAAAGAAGGAAAGGAAAGGAGAGGGGCAGGGAGAGGAGGAGGGAGGGATAAAGAAAGAAAGAGAGAAAGGAAATGAAGTAAAAGAAAAACAGGGGTATAGAAATTATAAAATAGAAGGGTAGATTATTGAATCTACTCTGAGAAGAATAAAGGAGGATATAGGTATGATAAGATAAAAATGCAGATCATTCAATCTACTTTATAAAGCAACTATTCGTTGTAGTTTTTACATTGGTTTTACCTTTTTACATTGTATACAAATTTTGTATATTGATACATTTTTGGGATTAATTTTGTTAAAACATACTATAGATACATTTCTAATCTCATTCAACATATTGTACCTATACAGCTCAATTAACAATGTAATGCAAATTTCTAGTAGTTGAAAATAATTATTGCCAATGGTTTAGGATAATAAAGAAATATAGATTAGTAGTTATCACTTAGTATACTAGAACTTGTAGTTATTTATATACTCAAGGTCAAACATAGATATAATATAGTCAGATAGGTCATCTCAAACACATCAGAGATCTACAGAATATAGCATTTAAGATGTTTTAATCTAGATTCTTCTTTTTTTATGGCAATGAGACATGTCTGCTCCTGGCAGCACCAATGTACTTCAGAGAAGATAACAGGCATCAAAGAAACTCCACATGGAGTTTACTTTCTTTGTGGCAAAAGTAAGCTACTGGGAAAAAAAATGCCTCTGGTTCTACTGATGACATTATGCTGTTGTAATTAGATAAGCAAAATACAAAATATTCTGCTTCAATGAAAAGTCTGCTTAATATGCTAGTGATGGAGGCCCCAATATGGCAGAGGAACTTTGGATTATTGTCTAAGCAGCCAGCTGTTTCTGTTATTACTCACATTTTTTTGGAAGTTTCTTGCTTGCACTTGCTGCTTATTCAGTTAATATTATTTCCTTCTTGGGACCCTGAGAGAGTTGAAGATTATATAGCTATATTTATAATTTACCAGACACAGAACACAAGCTTTGATAGAAAGTAAAATAGGTACAGAGTTTGGACTCACCAAGATAGAATATATTTGGACTATTTTCTCTGAATTTGTCAAATGCAAATGAATTAGACATTGTTGATGTATTTATTGCCTGTATATATTGTACATAATTATTGTACTTATTGTATATAATTTTCTTATATTAGTACAGACTTCTTTTATAATTAGACAAAAAGGGGAAATGTAGAGACATTTCAACTGTATCTTAATAAATAAAGCCTACCTGAAGATTTGAGCAAAAGACAGTCCCACTGGTCAGCCTTACTGACCATGTAATGGTAATACACACCTTTAATCCCAGTAGTCACTCTAGTTGCCATAGAAACCTGGGCATGCATGCCTTTAATCACTGTGGTGTACACCTTTAATCTCAGCCCTAGAGAAGATTATGAAATGGGAGGGAACAGCTCTCAACAATCTCATTCTAATATTCGTAGAGACAGAATAGGCATTTCAATCTGAGGGCGAGGTAAGAGACGGAGGCTGCCTGTTTTGTTTTCAGGTCTTCAAATTGAACACCAATTTCTGACCTTGAACTTTTTTATATCATACTTCAATTCATAAACCCACAGAGACACTGACCAAACTAGGCCCTCTGCATTTGGGAGACAGTTTGCATAGCTTTGTCTGTTTGTGGGTTTGTGGGATGCTTCATTGTCTCCCATGGGACCCTTACCCTTTCTGAAAGGAGATGGAGGAAAATTGGACAGTGGGTATAGAAGAGAAGAAGTAGGAGTAGGAGAGAGGTGAAACTGTGGTTGGTATATAGTATAAATTTAAATTTTAATTAAAATAAATAAAATTAAACTAAATTTTAAAAAAGAAAATGCTATACTTTAAAGTGTTAAATTATTTAATAATATTGTTTGGTGCTATGATAGACATGTTTCTCTCTTCCTGTTATTGTAAAAATAGACTCAGAGTTTGTACTCCTCAAAAAATAAATAGATTCTGAAAGATAAAAACAGAAATGTTATCAATATTCAATGGATTTGAGTCATGAGGTGAAAACAAACATTGCTTTTTCCTTATCTTTAATATTGAAAACATAATTTAATGCACTGATTTCTTTCTAAAGATATTCAACAATCCCTTTAAATGGTCTCAAATATTAATGCCCATTTCTATGATATTAAGTAATTGCTTGACAATTTTAACTCTTTATAGAATCTAATGAAATAGTGATACAAACTCAGGAGTAAACTCCTCTCTTTCTACCCATATTGGGAAAGGGAGCTATCTGCTCTTTCTATCATGTGGTTACAGCATGGGTGTCCTGAGGGTGGACTCCTGGAGCACCCTGTGTTCAACCATCTGGATGCTTAAGCTCTAACCCTACAATGCCTCACACAGTATGCTTAAAAACTGGTAAACTAGAATTTAAAGACATTGTGAAGCAACAACTAGCAATTCAATTCAAATTTACTGGCAAGATATTGAAAAATATTATACAAAGTTGGTTATTGCATGTTATTACCTAAAATGCAAACAAATTAGGAAAGCAGAGCTTCGACTCCTATATCTAACTATATCTAACAAATGATATGTTAGAATCTGTTGTTCAAAAGCTTCAACTATGTTTAATGAGCTCTTTCATTTAAAATTTAAATATTACATGAAGTATTTTTAGTTTGTGATCCAATGGTTAAAACTTAAAGCTATTAAAAAAAACTACAGGATATTTTTCAAAATTTCAAGAATTTTTTTAATCAAACATTCAATATTACCATTAACACACATAACTTCATTTTCTATTTTTTATTAGATCTTTCTCATAGTTTACTGTTTGAAAGTGTATTTTATTCTATGAAGGAATATTTTCGTAAGTAGAAAACATAATAAATAGAATATTGGTTCCCCCATGAGTATCATAGTCCCATATGTCAATACTAAAACAGATACTGATTTTTATTAAATAACTTGAAATACATGTTTTATTCAAAAATCTGTAATATATCCACACAGTAGAAACATGTCCAGTCAAATCAGCTAATTTTTCTCTTTTGAAATCAGAGTACTGTCATCACTCCAGTTCCTGTATGCCTTCTGACACATGTCATATAACTCTGATTCAAAGCTATTACCTATCAAACAAAACTGATGGAAATAGAATTGGAACAAAGAAAAAAAAGTTCCACTTCAACAAATTTTTACAGATATTAAATAAGACCAAAAAGAAAACAGGCACATGTTTAGTCAAAATTTACCAGAAGCTTGTGAGATGGTTCAAAGTTAAGAGCACTTACTTCTCTTTCCTCAAACCAGAGTTGGATTCCCAAGACCCACACCAAGTCAGTCACAACCCATATAACTCCAACTCTAGGATATCCAATATTTTCTGACCTATGCAGAATCCTACACTTATGTGCACATAACTATACACAGACATACATATAAACATTTAATTTAAAATAAAAAATCTTTGAAAACAGAACTAAAATGAAACCTCCACATTTGAATTCCAAACTGATAATTATATTTTACAAATTATAAAATGCTAAAATAAAACTTAGAAAACTCTCAAAACTATTGAAAAGTTATTTATTAAAAAATGAGCAGGGAGTCATATTTGGTAATCAAAGAATATTAACATTGTTAAATTGGATTTTGATTACTTGGACATTATTTGAAGTAAGTTGCATGGTTGAAGGCTAAGTACTACAGAAATATTGGATTATTATACTCAGATAAAATTTTACAATAGTTAGAGAACCAAGGCAAATCTCGGTAGTATCATTGTCTTAGAGGACATAGTACAAAATTACCTTTTCTATCACCTTTGCCTGTTCCTTGATGTTCTGCTCATTCTACATTTCATTCTTTATAGATGTAGCTATTATCACCACAGGTGCACAGACAAGCAAATCATTCGATTTGCAATGTGACATGTCGACTAAAACAGAACAGTATCTGACTACCATAAATCCAACTCTAGTGAGAAAAACTTATCATATGACTAATATCTATCAACCGTACCATGCTGTTCCTATACCGTGAAATGGAACATACATTTTCCTCATGCCTATCTAGGATAAATTGGTTATGAATAACATAGTAGATGTGAATATTTAAAGCTCTAACAAATCCAGGCTTATTCTCATTTTCATTTAAATATCTTCTTTTCCTTGAGTTTTCATATCCAGAAAACAGCATCTTACAACCACAGAATCATATTACCAACCACAGTCATAGTATGTCTCATACAACTTAGGATGGATGTTTAAATGCAAAATAGTATCTGGAATAAAATGAAAATATACTGTTAAAGGTAACAAACATGGGTCTTTTGCCATTGTTTTCTGACTCATGTCACATTATCACCATTTTTTATTTGCATTTAATATAGTTTTAGGTAAAGAATATAATTGAGATCATTGTCATGAATTTTTACCATAATACTATTTTATAATATCAAAATCTAAGAGGTAATACACTGCATATTCAGTGATTCACAGAAACATAGCCTTCGTGAACAGGGGAACTTTTCTGAAATGCAGCACAATATCTTACATAATTCAGAATATGTGTCCATTATACTAACATTCTCTACCCTTTAATAAGGAGTCAAGAAAGAATGAGAGGAAAATAAGCATAATTTCTCTGTTTCTTTTTCTCTTGTTTTCTTTATCAGAAGAAAGGAAATGATAATGAGTAAAAAAAAACATAAGTAAGTAATGCTAGTTAAATATTTTGTTAATATTTGTGTTTGTTGGGACACTGTGATGCTCTATTGGCAATCTAAACAAACTCTGTCCTGGGATACAGTCATCAGGAAAATGTTCGCTCTTTGAACTCCACCATAGATATGATACACTTAACACATACCTGTTTTCATCTCACTGGACTGCCTCACACCCTGAATTTTTTGGAATCCTACATTCAGATATATCATGAACTGTTTGTGAAGAATGCATCAAGGAAGGGTGGCTACATGTTGTGGGTGTTTTCTTTATATGCAACAGTGGGCCATTGGAATCTATCTTCACTTACAGGATGTGAGATCAAATGCAGAAACACATAAGAATTTCAAAATGGTGAAAGTTGAACACTAACTCTGCACCATGGTCCATCTTAGAATAGGCAACATTGGCTATGAATATGAGCTTGTTTACATAATATTTTTTTCAAATACTGGCCAGTGGTTTCCCCCTCATTTTATGTGGGGTCTCTCTCTTTCTGAACATTAGGTATGAAGTCTACATTTTCAGGACACCTGTGAGTTGAATTTTGTTGATATTTTACCTTTCTTTTCTTTAATACACACATATATATTCATATCATGTATATTGAACCTATTATGCACAGATTAATTTAAACATATATGTATATAGAATATTATTTATAATATGTATTTGTATGTGTTATTTTGACATGAAAATGTAATTTTATGATTTTCCCTCTTTCCCATTCCTTTCTATAGTACTTCACACATATAACTTCTTTGTTCTTTCTAAAATTTGTGGGCTCTATATAACCATTTTTAGTCAATATGTTACTTGTTTTATATGACCTCAAGGCTGGTCAATTGATATTGAATATCCAAGTCAAGAGTTCTTCCCTGTTAAAGATTAATTGTTTCTCACTCATGCTCATTGCATATCACCAACACCCACTGCACATATGGAACCCTTATCTACACAATTATCTGAGCTAAGAAACATAGCTAGACAGAACATAGGCACCTTAGGAGATATTACTACTATTACTCTGCTAATGGTACAAAGTATTCAAGTGATTTCTAATGACTTTTATCTCATCCATATAATGGTGTATCTCTCAACCCTCACCAGAAAAAGCTCTGAATTTTAGTAGATGACAATTAACAGAGTAAAAATTGGCCAAAGAGCTCAGAATTAGAGATTTTAAATTGCTCAGTTCTAAATGGGAGATGTGTCACACCCTTCCCTTGAAGGCTCTTGGATAATTGCCTAAAAGGATGAGAAGAAAAAATTTAAGAGCCAGAGGTGGCATATTACTACAAAAAAAAGTGATTCTGGGAACAATAAGACAGTTAGTTATACATGTGATATAATAGTGATTGTGATAAGTTTCACAAGACCTGTCCAAACTAAGGCTAGAAAAAGGACAAGCATGCAGAGAGATGAGTTAGTCAGAAAGTGTCAAGTCAGACAGAGCAGTTACTGAAAATTTGCAACTAATTGGAGAGGGAAAATTAGTTTCATTGATAATGTAGACTTTGGTAGTTCTGGCTACATTGGATGATAACTCAACCAATAATCACTAACTTAACATAATGGATTAACAGTGAGAACACAAAATTTTGTGTGTACAGAAAGGCAAGTGGCTCTGAAAGTAGAGAACAGGATGATTATGATCAAAATACAATGTATAACATTCTCCATGAATTAATAAAATAATGTTAAAATATAATTTTTTACTTTCTGTATTTATATAATCATATGATAATGAATTTTGAATAAATAATACATATGTTATTTCATAATTTTTTTCATGATTGTCCCTAAAATTATATGTATATGTTAGTCACAATTTATTAATCACCTACTGCTACAATATGGTTTACTATCAACTCAATGATTGTAATTGTATTATTTTCTTCTGTAAATTCCTATCCTTGAGTTGGCTGGTCCTGGTTCTCGCATACTTAATTCATATTTGTTCTTGTGCCTTTTCCCAGTCATTTCTACTATGGATGTTACCATGGTGCAATGCATGTGGAGCTTCTCTTCTAACTATACTCTGCATCATCTTTGGACCAAAATAAATTAGATGTCATAGTATAAAATAGGCAGTTAAGTACTTCATTTTCCATGGTGAGTATAATTGAAGGGAAACTGAAGAGAAACATGAGTCAACCTATCAAATGAAGGAATTACCCATATACCTTACTCCTTGTTTACATAGAAAGGGGACTTTTAAAGTGAAAATAAGTTAAATTTGCACATACCTAATATATTAAATTTAAAGATATTCATATATTAATATGTAATGATAATAAAATGTATTTTCAAGCTACGAAATACTCTGAATATGTGCCATAGAATCACATGGGCTTTACAAATCTTGTCAATTTCATCATTGTTTTGTCACTATTAGAAAAAATATCAAAGAGTAAAATGAAAGTATTACAACAATGTATTTACTATTTTTCACCCTACTTAGTCCTAAATCAGAGGCTTATACTTCTAGAGTATTATTGAATTAAATGCTGAGAAGAGTTTTGTTCTTTTTACAGGTTTCAAGTTTGGGTACCAGTGAAATTTGTCCATGTCTCCATCATTCTGTGTGGTTTAAAACACATTCATTTAATGATTATCCCATGATATCCAGTGTATCCCATGATGTCCAAGATACATAAATTCAATGTTTCAATTCTATTATATATAGTGAAGCACTATGTTCAAAGATCTTAACAATAACTATGAGAGTAGGAAAAATTGAATTAACTTGGTGATCTGTAATGAGTTTGTGTAAGAAACAATTATGGTAATACTTCCCTTGAGGAAAATTAAATGTTTATTATAATTGGTTCTATAACATTCACTATTTACCTAACATTGATAAGCAGCTATATCTAACCAAAAGTATTCATGGGGTAAGAAGGACACTTAAAAGAAATCCCACACTAGCTCAGAATTGAGAATAATAAAGGGTTATTTGGTTAGGGGTAGACTCACAAATCACAATCCTCTGCTGGAACAGAGAACAGCAGCTGGATCCCACAGCAGGAACAGAGACTAGACACATGCTTTAAATCACCATAAATAGCATTAGAGGCCATGCCTAAGTAGGTGAGTAACTTAAAGTCTACTGGCAGTAGGAATTCCTACAGCAATGGGGTAATTTTTACTAAGATGTGGTCATGGTCACTGATGTTTGTTGATAAATATCAGTAATTACTTATCCAGGGTGGGTGATTTGCTAGACTTAGAGATGTGTATTTACTCAATGCATTCAATATGCATGAATCATACTCCTTTTAATAATTTGGTTCAAAATTTTTCTCAAATGTCAATTTATACATTTACCATTCTTCTACCATCTAGATAAAATATCCAAAGGTAAAAATAGCACAGAATATTTTCTTTTTTAGTTTTTTAGATTGTTTGTATTGAACTATATATTTTTTTCTCTGCTCCCCTCCCCTTCTATCCTTTCCCAAAGTCCCCATGATCCCTTTTGACATCAACAAGCAATGTGACATATGCTCACTATATCATCTATGTACCTCTGTCCTCACTGATAAACATCATGTACCATATGTTGAAGGGAGAGGTTGCTTGTTTGTCTACCCAGCTAGCTTAGCCTTGAAATAACCACACAGAAATTGTATTAATTAAAACACTGCTTGGCCCATTTGTTCTAGCCTCTTGTTGGCTAACTCTCACATTTTGATTTAACCCATTTCTATATATCTGTATAGTGCCACAGAGCAGTGGCTTACTGGGAGAGATTTAGCATGTCTGACTCTGGCGGCTCCATGGCAGCTCTCTCTCTCACTCTTCTTCTTCCTCCCAGCATTCAGTTCTGTTTTTCCCACTTAACTAAGTTCTGCCCTATCAAAAGGCCAAGTCAGTTTGTTTATTCACTAACAAATGAAAGCAATACATACAGAAGGACCTCCCACACCATACATACATAACACATACATTCACACATATAATGAAGAGTAAATATATTCAATTGTTTAAATAACAAAATGTTTATAAATCATATGTGCTAAGAAAAGAAGAGACAGCTTGTAATATAATGCTTGAGTGCTTTTATGAACAATTCTTTACAAACAAAAGCACATTATTATAATACAAAGTTTTATCTTTGATTTCAGTAAATAAAATTTAGTGTTGATACTCTCATAATATTTATTTTCTAAATTGTTAAGCTAAATTGTACAGGCAAAAATTATAATTATAAATTTAATGTAATTGGTTCATATAAAATTTAATATATTTTGTATAGAGAAATGAAAATAATAGTCTGGTCTATGTTTACACATATACAAATATATATATATATGTACATGTATATATACATATTTATTTATATATATTGTCAACAATGTCAAAATTCTTAAAGTGAAGATTAACACCTCAGCATTTAAAATGATCTGACTTTTGTTTTATAAAGTTGCATTTCTTTTAAACTCTTCAAGCCAAGAGGAATAAAAGTAAACCTGTTTTTAAAAGAAAATATGATGTATCAATTTATATGAATTAAATAAAGATACTAAATACATTCCAAATTAAATAAGTGTTCAACCAATCTCTGAAGCACATGAACACATGAGGCTTTAAATTTCTGAAATCAGCTCTGAAGTAGTACACAATTCCTTGATGATCTGTCAATTGATGAATGTGCAGATTTCTCCACAGCCCAAACAAAGATGATGTCAATAAACAAGAAAAATAGATGTGATTAAAGCTGCTTATAGAGCCAGGAACAGATGGGCTCTAGGCTGTGTGAGAACACAAACACACCAAGACTCAAAGAATGATTCTATTGCCCAAACTAGTGGTATATTAGGACAATGAATAATAAACAAAAATAAAAAGAAGGCCTAGAACTGACAAACTTTGTCAACAAGAAAAAGAAAATAACTGATACTCTGTAAAAAACCTACAATATGAAGGATAAAATAATGTGCAAATCAATGTAAGTCAGTAGGACTAAATATTTAAAAATATTAGTGTTATCTTTTATTCATTATCTATTTCTTTGTGCCAACAAACATCCTACTTTTGAAAGGTTAACTGCAAATACCAAGCTCTTATTTTTAACTGACTCAATGTGTTATATCCCAAACCCAATTTACACTACACACATGCAAAAATTGTAAGTATCACACTGTCTCTAATTACCAATGTAAAGATCAGAGAAGGGGAGAAACACATAGACAGGGAGACAGAGAGATAGAGAACATAAATGTCTAAATATAAAATCTTTCTCAGATATGAAACTACCAGTGGACAATTCTAATTTTTTTTCTTAATCACTTTAGCAATTTCGTGGAGTAAAATACACATAAATTAGGAATCAAGGAGACAAGCTGTGATTTTCCACCTGTGTCATTTCTCTTTACGCTGTCCAGTCCACATGTAAATGTTATGATTTTCTTGCTTCTAGACCCTGCCTGTGGTGAAGTTACAAACTCTGTGCATCTTGGATGGAATTGGTTGCTATTTTCAGAATTCTCTCTCCTCCTGTTTCATCTGGCCATGATTATAGTCTGCGATCTCTACTCACTCTCTCAGGCTTCAGTCAAGGCAATCCATCTCATATTGGAACAATTCAATTTCTGAATGACATCTTCTCAAGAATCTCTAAGCATTGTTCCATGAGGAGCCTAAGGTTAAAAATATCCAAAGTCAAGAACTCAAAGCACAGACAAATCCTGATATGCTAGGCGAAGAAAACAGTATTGAGAAAGAAAATATTTCTATCTAAAATAATAGTTCATACTAAGAAATAATGGGTTATGTTCTCAAATATATTTCTAGTACAAAAGAAATTTTATTATGTTCATAGATATTTTCTCTCCTTTCTAAATGGTTATAATGTCCTACTTTATTAAATTTGGATAATGTTAATATCATTTGATAATTTATATTGTTTGTCTCCAAATAGCATTTTGTTTTAGTACATATATGTAGTTTGGTACATATATTATAAAGTCCATATATTTCAAAATGGGAAAATTCAATACCTACAAAATTATATGAAACTGAATTTTAACAAGGTGAATATCTTTTTCTGTACAATTTAGACACATATATTCAAAGAAATATACACCCAGCTAAATGACCAAAAGTTATTTTATATATGGAGGGAATCTTCAAAAGCCTTTGTGCACCACGGTATTATTAGATAAAATAGCAAACATCCTAACTTTACATGGATATAAAAAACAAATGTATGTAAAACTGAGTTTTGAGAAGTTATATTTACATCAATTATGAGTATATTCAACTAATTTACATGAAAAACAGACAAAATAGCAATGAAATATTCCTTTGTTTTATTTCTATCTAAAATTATATTGATAAAATGATGTTGAGAACACACTTAAAGCTCATGAATTGTGCACATGTACAGAAATAGTGCATCTATAAAAATTTATTGTAGCTAGACTGTAGGTGGTTGTGCACACCTTTAATCCAAGCATGTGAAAGGCAAAGGCAGGTGGATATCTGTGAATTTAATGCCAGCCTGTCTAACAGAGTGAGTTTCAGGACAACCAGGGATAATCAGAGAAACTATGTCTTGAAAACAAAACAAAATAAAATGAAAGTGTTAAATAGTTGAAGATTCTGTCTGTCTATACTTTTAAATTAGATTATAATGTGGACATTGTGTACTTAATATACTTTATTCTGAAGATCAATGATTGGCAACTCATAAAGAATTGATGCTAAATTGTAAAATCCCTTAGAGAACTCCTTTACCTCTTGGAAAATATTTAATATCTATCACTTAAAACCTGATGATTTATACCTTCTACGTGGTATCCTAATTTTCTTATTTTATCTTAAATGAAGTACATACAATTTCCTTGTTTTGAGAGATATAAATAACATAATAAAATATATATGGGAAAATTAGGAAAAAGGAGAGAAAGCTAAGGAATGTAGAGAAAAACAATGAAGGTTTGAAGAAATGTGGTAGCATTTTCTTTCAGAATGTGTACCTCATATTCTTAAGGGAATGAGTATTTAAAATAAAATTGTTTGTTGCTAATACTAGTCCACACAGATAATGAGCTGTCGTTAGAAAAATACTTGTTTTGTTTCTTTCCTTGTATTATGAAGAAGTTTAAGATACTACAGGTTAAAGGCAGAAATGCCTGTTCAGAAGCTAGTCAGTTAGTCACTATTTGTTTCTTTTGATTTAAAAATTAATTTGAATGGCTGGGAAAGCAAGTATTTGTGTCTGTCATCCAGAATTGAGCTGGATAGAGATTATACACTTTCTTTACACTTGAAACAGTATGAAATTTGGTCCCCTAGGGTTTTCAATGAGTTGAATACATGTTAAGCCAGAGCTGAATACCATTCAGATGACAGTTGAAAGTGTAAGTTGCACGCAGCATGTTGCCTAAATCAATCAGTAACCTTATAATCAGTCACTACTTGCTGTCTTCAAAGGCCAAATATCACTGCTTCACAATTGGTATGATTTTCCTCTCCAGTAAAATTCATGTTTTTTTTTTCAAGTGCAGATTTGTAAGAGCACTTAGAAAGACAATGTTCAAGTCTGTTTCCCACCGTATAATCTCCTTGATTGCAGGTTCTATTTAGCTCTTTCCAGATTCTCGTCTTGAGAGATTTAGTTGTTAGGAAGGTGTGGAAACCTTTAAAATTTAATTTATCAAGGTGAAGTACTGATTATTTTTCCATCATACAATGCCCCCTTTAATTTTTAAAAGTTGACATAAAAATCCACATTAATGCAAGCAATTTGAGCTCTTTATGGTGGTGTAAGTCTGTTGGTAAACCATTCTCATATGAGCCACACAATACAGCTGGGAAAAGGTTAAGGAATAAAATCTCTATAGTCATTTTGCTGAGATCCTGTTCACAGCACTATCTCTCCAGCCCTACTACTCTCCTAGTGAAACAAGATTCATCATTCATTCCCTCTACCACTGTTTTATAAGAGGTCAAACGAAACTGTGGTCAACCCTGTCTAGCGGTGTATCATGAGAGGGAATAGATAATCATGCTTTTTTTTTTACAGTTTAATAAAATAAATTCTGGTTATATTTATTGAAAATTTCTCACAAAAAACTCTAACAACTTATTACACTAAAATTAAATATGTATTTATATATACTACTACATTATTCATTGTAGAATGCCCCATCTCCTCTTCTGTCTTGGGTTATATCATTCAGTTTCTTGGTTTGTGCTTGATTTCTACCTTCTTCCTTATGCAGACAAATGTACACAAATTAAAACATCCATGGGTATATGGAAGCAAAACTCACAGCGATATGATCATTTTTCAAAAAATACATCTTTTTAGTTTATTAGCTCAAGCTGGTAAATTTACACCTTTGTCCTTGTTACAAATGGAATGCTAGCTTTCCTCAAAATGCAGTAAGTTCTAGTACTCTATTCAGTTTTTGAGATTGTGTTAACTCTGTATTCTCTTATAATCCATTTTGATCAACTGCACTAGTAATGAATCCTGATAACACAGTAATGATGGTTTTTAAGAGATTAAAATATAAATATAGTGGCAATAAAACCCATAACTTGAGGTGTTAGAGCGATTGTTCAGTCATTATTAGAACTTGTCGCTTTTGCAGGAGACTAGGATTTGGTTTTCAGCACTACACATAGTGGCTTACAGATAACAGTAACTTTACTTACAGGGAATCCACCACCCTCTCTTTATCTCTGTTGGCTTCAGGAATGCACATGGTAGATATGCAGACATGCATATATGTAAAACAAAGTAAACAAATCTAAAATTCTTTTAGGAATGAAAATTCCTCTTTCTCATTATGTCTGCATTCTATAAACCTGGTACCCTTTAGTCATTTTAAGTGTCAAGAGTGATTGTTTAACTTATTATTGAATTGACAATGATATTTTAGTAGATTAAGATCCTCTGTGAATTACAATTAGTCTCCATTTAATTTTCATGATTGTCTATGTAAAGATTAAGTTGTTAAAGTATAGTTATCAAACAATCATAATTTCTTGGTGATTCCTGCTATTGGCTCTTCATAATCTGCTGGCATGGGTCCTATTAAGGTGATGGCCTTGGGGATGGACAGATGATTTCCTAGCTAAGAGACCTTATTGTCTTTTCAGAGAATCAGGATTTCATTCCCAACACTTACATGACAATTTACATCCAACAGTAATTCTAGTTAGATCAAATGCTCTCTTTTAGCTTCTGTGACAACCTGTCATGCGTGTGGTACACAGACAAACACACTAGCAAAATACCCACCCACAAAACACAATAACTAATTTTTAAAAGAAAGTTCTTACTTTATGTAATAACAAAGGCTTTATTCCAGTAGGCCGATAGGGTTTAATATCTAGCTGTCCTTGGAGACCATATTTGTATTTAATTCTGTTTCACCCTGGCAACGTATTTTCCTGTTTCCTAGAGGAAATATCTTTATATCATACATTTTGTTGTGAAGCTATTTCATCAAATTGAGACTTTTTTTTTCCTGGAGGGATTAGAAAAGTCACAAAACTCAGAAAACAACAAGGCATATTAGGGTGAAGAAACTCAAGAAAATTGTGAAAATCAGAAGACTCATCCCTGGGGTACTGAAGCAGAGAAACATTACTAGCAGGATGGAGAATATCATCAGTGGTGTTCTCTGCAAATTTAACAAGTACTTCAATGAATAAAGCTTCATGTTCTGTCACCCATGGTAGTGTGGGCCTTCATGCTAATGTGGGCTTTTATTCATGCCCCTCACCCATGATACTGTAACTAACCCCAATCAGCTCTTTGATTCAGTAACTTATTTGGGGGAGACTTTTTGTTCTGAATGGTGGTCTCTAATTTGTAGTGAAGACATTTTTCATGTCTTCAAGGGTATGGAACTTCAAGGCTAGGTTATTCCTCTTAACATTAGTCCTGTAAATTAGACACCTTAATTAAATTTCTATAAATGTCCTTTAAGTTATCAACATTAAAACCAGCAGAAGAAAAGCAGAAAATTTTTATATATGGTAAATTTTGAAAGCAGTAGCAACAGCTTCATCATCATGAACATTGGTCATGCTACTCCTGGGTGCAGAATTTAAAATTCTTTTTTCTTCTTTTTTATTAAAAAATATTTTTTAATAAAAATAAACATTTTTATTTTGCATACTAAGTCCAGTTCCCCATCTCTCTGCTTCTCCAACTCCCCATCCACTCCCCCTTTTCATCCCTCCTCCACTCCTCAGAGGAGGCAAGACCTTCACTGGGGAGTCTACAATGTCTAGCATACCAACGTGAAGCAGGACCAAGCCTCTCTGCATTAACATCAAGCCTGAGCAAGGTATTCCACCATAGGGAATGGACATTAAAAGGCAGTCCATTTACCTAGCATAGGTTCTGGTGACACTGTCAGAATCTCCCCAACAGATCAAGCCACATAGCTGTCACCGACCTTCACAGGGGCTAGTTCAGTCCCATGCACATTCCTCAGCTGTCAGTCCATAGGCCTTGAGCTCCCTCTAACTCAAGTCAGCTGTTTGTTCTTTTCCACATCATGCTCTGGACAGCCCCAGTTGTTAATGTGATTCCTCTTCCTTCTCTTCAACTAAACACCAGGAGCTCAGTCCAGTGCTTGGCTGTTGGTCACTACATTTGCCTCCATCAGCTGCTGGATACAGGTTCCATGAAGACAATCACGGTAATCGCCAATCTGATTAAAGGGAAAAGCCCTTTCAGACACCCTCTGTACTATTGTCAGGAGTTCTAGCTGGGGTCATCCCTGCAGATTCCTGAGAATTCCTCTAACACCAGGTTTCTCCCCAACCTGGCAATGTCTCCCTCTATCAAGATATCTCCCTCATTTCTCTTTCCCTCTGTACTCAGGTTCTTGACGCATCATGTTCCCATCCCCCATTCCCTCTCTTCTATTCCCCCTCCACAGGAAATCTTAACTATTTTCCTTTTTGAAGCCATCCACATATGTCCCTCTTAGACATAGTTTTTTAAACTAGTTTCTCAGGGACTCTGGATTATAACTTGGTTGTCCTTTGCTTTACATCTAATATTGTCTTATGAGTGAAAACATACCATGTTTGTCTTTCTGGATCTGGGTTGTTTCACTCAATATGGATTTATGTGGTTCCATCCATTTATTTGCAAATTTCAAGATGTCATTTTTTTTGCTGCATTGTTAAATGCACCATATTTTCTTTGTCCTTTCTTCAGTTGAGGAGCTTTTTGGTTGGATCCAGTTCCTAGGTATTACAAATGATGTTGCTATGAACACTGTTGAGAAAGCATACTTATGGTATGATTGTGTAAAGGGAGTGGTGAGCCACTTCCAGCAGCCCGGCTCCCCAGCAAGTATACAACCGAAATAATTACACGGAAACTCTATTCATTTAAACACTGCCTGGCCCATTAGTTCTAGCCTCTTATTGGCTAACTC
>LOEQ01003515.1:0-29687 GCA_001685075.1 Bramus lutescens
CTCTTTCTCTATTACCATTGCTACAAACTAAAGAATCAATCGTACATTAAACCAATCTCATTTCACAAGGCTCATTTCAGAGCCAAGCACTTGATTGGAGGTTCAAACCAAGATGCAGGGCACATTGGGATTACTGCCATGTGAATAAAGTGGCTGCTTTCTGCCTGTGTGCCACCATGCTTCCCACCATGACGACAGTGGACTAAACCTCCGACATATAAGCCAGCCCCAATTAAATGTTTTCTTTTATAAGAGTTGTCATGGTAATGGTGTCTCTTCACAGCAATAGAAACCCTAAGATCATCATCAGGGAAAAAGAACAAGTCTCATTCAGGAGCTCATGTCTCGTTTCTATTCTAAGACTGTGAGTTTTGTTACAGCTCCCCAGTGGAAACTTCTGGTTTTCAAATCACGTGGGGAACAACAGGCTCTCACTTGTACTTTGAGAAATTCCATCTGATTGTTGCTGGTGGGAGATGACGGTGGCCGGGAAGGTGATGCAGTGGTCCATTGAGAGATAGCAGGCCTTGGTATTAGGGCATGGGCAGGGACAGACATGGATGGAGCAAGGTCTGCTTGGTTGGCTTGGAAGACATTGCACATCTTAACTGGAAATGGGACTGTGTGCAGATTTGTTTTGGAGCAGCCAAAGGAGGGCTTACCCTGGTCTCTGGAGGATTTCCCATCAGAATGCAGGAATTCTCTAATATATGCCCCTTTGTGTACCTGTGTGTGTGTGGTGTGTGTGTGTGTGTGTGTGTGTGTGTCTTGGTGATTTTTGACACTGAGATGGTTGGTGTCCAGCTGCATGGATTTGGTCCTGAAGCTTTTGGAGGTAGATAGGGGACAGTGAGACCCACTGTTTGATGTGCATTTATACGCAGAAAGTATGGTCCTATGTCTGTCTATGTGATGAGACAAAACACAGAAAATATGTTTTTTTAGACTTTGGTCCCAGTGCTTTGTGCGAAGCCAGACTTAGAGAGCATCTTTACACGTAGAACCAGGTTTCTGTCTTGTGTTCCCTGCAGACTTTCACTGCCTCCTCTCTCACGCTGATTCCTTGTAGGCTATTTCTGCACTGACTCCAAGACATGTGGGATTCCTTTTGGAGCAGTAGGAAGGGACTGTGTAGCTATTATTATTGCTATTCCTTGTCATTTTATTCTTATTGTTGCAGAGAGTCAAGGAAGCCAGTTTGAGAGGGAGTGTGCAGGGTTGAAGGGAAACCAGAGGACTGATACATGGGGCAAGTTCTACAGGATATGACTAAGGAGGACTGTGCTGTAAACACACGGAATTGGGCATCGGCATCCAGAAAGTGCTACCACTGCAAAGTCCCGGCAGCAGCGTTTTCTCAGTTCAGAAGCCAAATGTTATGTTAGCCTCAGAAGAGGCGGCTGAACCAGAGATAGTGCACCTGAGCAAACGTGGCTGGGAACGGAACTGCAAAAACACAAAAGGGCCCCGTGCGCTGGCATGGAAACCACCAGGGAGTGGAGAAACAGAAGCTAGGTTGAGTAACCTGGGGCTGGGATGTGTGGTTTCGCCTGGGGCTGGATTTTAGAGGCCTTGCTTGGGAAAACAGCTCTATCTATCCATTCTCCAGATTTGCAGCCAAACCAGCACAGAGAGAGCACAGCTCTCTAACTTGGCAATACTGAGGGCTTTCCTGCTGGTGGCTCACTCTGCATATCTTCTGTACACCGTGCAGTATCTTTTAAATACTCAGAAAATAAGCCGTGGCAGTGACCCCTCATCCATCCAACATGTGATTTCCCCTCTGGAGCTTAATGATCTTCTGGCCAAGTGAGTCCTTCCTTGTCTGGAGAAACCACATTGGTTGGATGTTCTAGGGCAGGGACTATAAAGACATGAGTCAGGTAAACCTGAACCCTTACCTATAAGATGTTACTAATAATAATCCCTTTACAGGGTTATTATAGTGACTGAATGCATTAATTGTCGTATTACATCATAAAATGCTCTTATTAGGTAGCACACGTGCGTGAGTGATCTAATGCTATATTATTGGGAGCTCATCACACCCTAACATTGCTAGCCTTGCAGGCAGTATCTCATTTAGACAAGTCACTTATTTTAAGGCCCCAAAGATCATGAGCAGAGTGGAGATTTGAACTTGGAACTGACAGCGGAGCCCATGTGTGTAACCCTTGCTATTGTCCTAGGTTGTGCTTTCTGGCATCGGATAGTAGCAGTGACGCCTAAATTCATTAAATACAGAGCAGCTCAAAGCCTGTGTGATCTTCTGTCTTGATTTTACAAAACGTCCACAATGCATTCCCCAGTCACCATCACTTCCTATCTCCTCTTTTATACCAGCGGTAGGAGATGACGTTATATCAAACGTCTATTGTACATGGTTGTGCACAGATGAGCGTTCTCACCACAGGACTCTGGCTTGAGAGGGTTTTAGACTGTTGCTGCTGAGAAAATTGACGGCCCCCAACTTAGTACTTAGTACAAGAAAGACACAGGATCCGCTGTTTTGAAGCAGACCAGTGGTTTTTCTGTGGCAAAATAGGTACTTTTCTTCCCTTTCTTCTCTTTTTATGGAAATGTGCTGAATAATGTATTTTCTGTGGCTTGTTGTTAGGTTTGGGTACAGGAGCTGGTACAGGAACCTGCCTGCTTTGCTTAATGACTTGAGAAAACCACAGTTGCTGATCATGTCTTGGGTTGAAGTGGGCACAGGAGATGCTTATCAGCCCTGAAAAGATGCTGTAGGAGACGGAGTGCTCCCAAGTGTGGTTTTAACGGGAAGGCACATGTGGCTCTCACAGGGCTGCTGTGAGGAGAGCAAAGCAAAAGAAGCTGTGTCAGACCTTCCGCTCCTCTGGGCTGGGCATCATCTTTGACAGCTGGCTTGGCCATTGATCCTGTTCTCTTTCCCTCTCTCTCTCACATACACAGAGTGTCTCCCAAGCCCAGGGCTAGCTCCTGGACATTCCACAGTGGGCAGGGTTCTCAGCCATGCCTTGTGCTTCTTATGTACTCACTGAGGCTGGAGATGCCCAGATTAGCCTGCCCTTGCAAATAATGATCCTAGTTATATCCAATTCATGTGAAGAACCAGGAGGCCCACGTGATCACCTTTAACAGCAGCACTCATGTAGTGAAAGGGGAGAGCAGGCCTGCTTTTTGTCCTGCCCGGCTCTCGCATGGCTAGCTTTACACCTGAAATAACAACACACAATTGTATTCATTTAAACACTGCCTGGTCCAATACATCTAGCCTCTTACTGGCTAACTCTCAGATCTTGCTTAACCCATTTCTATTAATGTGTATCGCCACTTGACTGTGGCTTACTNCCATTTCTAATAATCTGTGTACCACCATGAAGTGGTGGCTTACCGGGAAGATTCTAACAAGCATCTGTCTCGGAAAGGAGACTCATGGTGAGGAGACTCATGGCGTCTGCCTGACTCCGCTTCCTTTCTCCCAGCATTCTGTTCTGTCTACTCCGTCTATCTAAGCTGCTGTCCTATCAAAGGCCAAGGCAGTGTCTTTATTTGACCAATGAAAGTAACACATAGACAGAAGACCCACCTGCATTGTTAGTCTAAAGGCATGGAGAGAATGAGGACTCCATAGCCACAGATTTATTATTGCTTATGATTCTAGATAAGTGGTGAACTGGTGAGAAAAGGCTGCATACTTAATAGATATCATAGAAGAGAAATGAAATATGTGTAAATGATATAGTATATGGTATTGAGAAACCTTATATCAATTTATTTCTTGTTTTCTTACCTTATAGGTTGTCATACAAAGAAATACCTTATGTTTGCATACACACACACACACACACATATATATATATAATTTCATTAATGTCTTGTTTGTAATTCATCAGTGCTCAGCAAATCTCTGCAACTTAGCTTCTCCACATATATACCTTCCATTTCGTGGTCTCTTCACACAAATTATCACATATTATAGATTTGTGTGCAAACACAAATGACAAAGCTTTATATAGAGATCACTGTGTGCATATATGCATATCACTTTGTAAGACATATTCTCTGCTTATAGCCTAGAAGAAGCACAAATCCTACATATTTAATTGAAGCACACACATTAAGGCATACAAGAAATTTGCACTGGTAGTTTGTGTCTTAATTTACTGGAAGACAAAAAATATGCATGGCCCTAGAGACATACAAAGATGGAGACTTTGTGCAAGTTGAACAGAAGCTGAAAACCATATGGACATGGGATGTCTTGATTTTGAAGTGATGTCTTCAGGTCATAACACAAGGGTTGGCAATCAACTGAACAACGATAGCATGGAGGAAAGGCTGGCATTTTTCATGTGATGTGGTCATGATATAAAATCTTTCTGAGACTTTCTTATTTCTTCCCTATCAGAGAAATTCCCAGTGTGCCTGACACTGAATTATATGAATTAATCAAACCAATGTCTATAACGTTGGTTATAGTACCCAAAGAAAGAATATTTAAATAGGTCTGCATCTAAAAAATCAATACTATTTGCTACCAGATTCTTTCAAAATCCCAGCAAAACTGGGGGAAATACAAACATCTTAACTAGCAGGAGGTTTTCCTATGAATCTAAAGACTTCCCAGGGAATTGTGGTCCTATTTGGGTTCCACGTTCAACAGTTCTGCAAAACCTCAGTGTATATAACCCTCCTCTTAGCTCTTCTATTCCAAGAATGTTTATTTATAGAGATTGAGTAACAGAAAAGAGTAGAAAGCCCTCGATTTTTAATTTTTTCTTTAGCCACAGACATTATGTAAGAAACAGTGGTTTGGGGTACAAAGATAAATTTCTGTCTCAGAAGAAACTGGGTGTGGCTGGGATTCTGCAAGGTCAAGAAGCTCCATGAGCCAATGCTTCTGACCTGAATTCCCAAGACTGCACTGTAAGGTGTGAGAATCCCAACTACCAGCAACAAACCTTTCTGTGAAGGACAAAAGAGTAGTTCCTTTAAAACTTCTAAGGTACAATGGCATTCACAGTTGGTAAACAAACATGTATGACTGTGTTTAATAGAAATTAATCATTCAGTTGACATATCATTAATTTTATATAATAATATGTGATATCATTGGTCTTTTTTTTAGACATTTTATGATGTTAAATGCTCTGAAGCCCTGGATAGGTCCTAACAAAATGACCATTTGAGCTACATGTGATCTGAATGTTGAGTGTGTTGACTAAAAACATATAGCCTGAAAGTAATAAAATCACAAGGGAGCCCCACACAGGGTTCTTCAAACCTTGCCCTGAATAGGCCACCCCATTCTACAGCAGGTCCTGTGGAGGAGGGTGTCTATGGGTTTGGATAATTGGTTTCTGGTGTTAGCTCCCAGCAATGTGAGAACATTGCTTTAGAGGGAAGACAGTGCAATGTGACTCTTGTTATTGGTCTTCTGTATAACCTCAGCCTGATTTTTTTACACATTTAATTAGATCATTCCTCCTAATGGTGGGATTTAGTTTTCTTCCATCCAAATGTAAATGGGCCCCAAAAATATGGCAAACAAATTTTAGTTTGGAGAAAGACTTTTTCAGTGTTTTCAGTGATTTTTTTCTTTTCTTTTCTTTTTCTTCCATATCTGTTCAGAGGAAAATTCAGTGTGTGCCCAGGGCTTTGTGGTCCCAAGTGAAGTAGCCCATAGCAAGTGTGAAATTTCTCTGAAGTCTTCCGTTTTATCTCAGAAATTCATGCGTATCTTGCATTTTACTATATCATATATTTATATTTGTCATAATATTAAAAATGTTTAAATTTCTTCTTAGTTCACTTTCTCAAATTTTTATGCTGGGAAATTGAAAACCCCAGGAAGCTGGCCTCTGTTGATTCTCCTGGTTCATGGATTGAGAGTAACTGAAATGTATGTGGGTTCCCAGGATTTGAGAAGCTTAATGTAGCAGACATCAGTGTTTCTCCCTAGCAGGGCACACGCCACAGATGCCAGACTCCATGTGTGCCTTACACTTTTAGACTGCCTTTCGCCATGGGGTATATCTGTGTAGGCAACACAAAGTTAATTTATGAATTTTTAGATAATTGTTGTATGATTTTCCCCTGAGCCTTATTTTACCTGTTCATTTCACCCACTGGAGTGCCCTTGGTATTAAAATCAAATTGGCACTGGGGAATATATCTTTGATTTTTACCAATAAGCCTTCAGGCATATTGTAACAGGTTGGAAGAAAGCAACCCTACCCAGTACATACACAATGATGAAAATCTTTCATTCCTCATGTGCATACTTAATTGGAAATTTACACTAAGGTTTATAAGTTTCTGTTAATATGTAGTATCTGGGATAGATAACATATTTGACTAACTATCTAAAGTTGAAACCAGGATTTCTATTTACATTTTTGTTACTCTTTTTGGAGAGTAATGCTGAATTTCTCTTTCTTGTTTGTTGGTTAGATTTTGTTTGTTTGTTTTTGTTACTACTGTTTTTCAAAAGAGGGTTTCTCTGTGTAGCCCCCTAGCTGCCCTGCAACTTACTCTGTAGACCAGGCTGGACTCACAGTCACAGAGATCCATCTGTCCTTGCCTCCTAAGTGTTGGAATTAATGGCATGTGGCACCACTGCCCAGCTGGAGTAATCCTGAATTGTAAATCACTGAAGTTTAGTAATTGAAATAAAAATTACTATTAATTCCATTACTAGGTTTATTTTTGCAGATTAAAATTTTCATTATCCTCACCTCTCCTTCTCTCTCTCTCTCTCTCTCTCTCTCTTTCTGTGTGTGTGTACATGTGTCTGTGTAGTGTGTATGTGTGTGCATGTATGTGCATGTGTATGTGTGTGTCTGTGAGAAGACCTTAAAAGTTTGGAAGGGTCTTGTTTTCTATACATACATTGCTTTAAAACTGTTTATACAAATGTTTCATCTTTAATTTATATGAAAGTCTGTCATTTCTGGACAAGACTAACCTGGGCTGCATGATACGGACATCATTTTAGATGGCTAATGGAACGCACAGCAAAGATAGGCAAAGCAGACTGACAGTCTCTTTAGTAGCCATGGTGATCCATCTCGATACATGCGTGTGAAATAAACCCCATGGTAGCAGAATCCCCACCCTCTTCTCTGGAGCTACTGTTTGACTAATGGCTTTTAAGCAGAGTAGGATTTAGACACAGGAGGAGGCTAAATCTTGTTAGTTGAATAGGCTGTTGTGTTTAAAAACACAAAAACAGCCCCAGCTACTTACATATTGTGGCACCAATTTCTTATGTGTGAAATTCCAGTTATATTTGTATATTAGGTCGATTTCCTACCTTTCTTAGATCAAATATCTCCATTAGGGTAAAATACCCATACCAAAAAAAAAAAAATAGAGGGAGACTAAACATTTCAAGTTTCTTAGTCTGTTATCCTGCAGCCCTCAATACAACTGAAATTCATTTGCCTTATTGTTCAATCAGATAAAGGGATAAAGGGTTGTGTCAGAATTATTTTTATGTGATTTTTTTCTTTCTTGACCTATGACTTCTATTTGTGAACTTTGATTTTTTCTGTTTAACCATTGACACCATCTCTACTCATGATACCAAGAGCTCTTTATCTCCATGTCTTCCATGGTTGCTTGTCTCTGCTGAACACCATGTTGTGTCACCACCACCTTCCTCCATTGCACTTTCCAGATTTATTGTTCTTCGGATGGAGAGATGGATTAGTTGTTAAAGGCCAGACTAACAACCAATATGTCAAAATTTATTGTTCTTTCTACTGGGGGAGTTGATGACTCATGACTCATTGTTGAAGGATCCTTTTCTAGAAATTTCCATGGCCATAGACAGTTATCTTACTCAAACTCTTTCTGTTAAAGGATGAGTGTAAGATTTTTTGACTGATCCTGTTGAAAAGCTCCTTTTCCTCTTCAGACATTTCTGTGGGATTACCCAGTTTCCCTTTCTGCCCAGTCCTGTCTTTCTATCTCTCAAGTGTGGGTTACAAAAACAAATGTTCCTCAAAAAGTTTCCCATGCACATTTTCACTCCAGAAGACGTCTTCAAAAACACAGTTTACCCACCAAGAGCAGTCTAATTTTTCATTATCCTTTCCAAAATCCTCCAAGACTTTTTCTTAGTAAATGAAACAGGACGCATAATCATTCAGAGTTCAGCTGCCAATCCCTCTTACTCAATAAACCACAAATTTAAAAATTGGCTATGGAATTGTCTACCTTCACATAGTTTTGTCTTGTTTGGTTTTACAGAATTGTTAACCAAATTTGGAGACAAAAGTGAACCATTTTATTTTCTGTGGGATAGGAGCATGGGATGTGTATGAACGAGCCTCCTTCTTGACAGGAACACAGCAGTTAATGACAATGGGGGAGGCCAGGGTCAAAATGCCACCAAGCACAGCATCACATTAGAAAGTTAGAATTTACTCAGTGTAGGGTTATCAACTACTGTCTTATGAGAACTCAGTGGTGTCTACTGGAGTTAATCTGTTAGTCAATTGATATTTAGAGACTGTAACCTTGCATTTTTAAATCCTTAGAGTGACACCAATCACTTCCATTAACATTTGACACTTTTCGCTTGCTTGGGGTGGTACAAGTGGAGACTTTCACTGCTACAACATCTTTTACAGAACAAACTAAAGGGCCACTATGGAGAGACTTCTGGAAAAATGTTCTTTTTAATAGAACATTTCTGAACAATAATGGTACCTGGACAGGCCCTGGAACCTTGAGAACCCAGAGAGAGTAAAATGATCTGAAATTCTGCAGCTCTCCTAGGTCAATGTGCTTTGATAAGGCTTTGAATATGGGAGCATTACTGATGGAGTCTATCTTTAGATCAGTAATCTTGAAAATGTTTTGGGAATTCATATTAGCAAATGTATACTAACTGTCATAAACAACCATAGACCAACTTTTATAGGAACAGATAAAATCATTAGCACATACCCAGGATCCTTGAATCATGGCCTCTCCTTTTAATTTAGGACTGAAAAATGAATCAAATTCAGAAATAGACAAAGAGTTGTGACTATTTCAAAAATAATAGCTGACCTCTGCTTTCTGACAATCTACTATTGGTATTCTTATTTGTATAAATTGAGAAGTATATTTCTTAGCAGCCTATAAATCAATTCTGAATTTCTAGCTGATTGGCCACTGTCTCACCCACCTTTTTGTTCTTAGAAGAAATATCATTCTCTGTGACTGCTACGTCCATCCAAGTTCTTTTTCTTCTTTTCCTTAGAAAACACCCAATCACCAGCATATGCCTCGGTTTCATTTATGAGACAACTTAAATGTATTATCAATTTTATCAAAACAAGAATGCATCTACTTACATGTTTTCCCAGACCAACTTTTATGAGAATACTGGTATTATTCCTTTGATTTACTTCAGACTAACAGTGCTTTACTACTGACATGCAAATTATATGTTAATTTTATTCTTGCCTTTAGATCTGACATGAAGAGCTTGAATGTTTTATGGACTGTGTTTGTTCTTCCAAATGCCCATCTGTACCTGAGCAGGGTTTTCATAACAGGTGAGGCAATGCTATCAGAATTATGTATTTCTAATAAATAATTAATCACTCAGAACTTGATCATCTTGGCCATGGTCCTAATTATAAGCATTTTCTGACAATTTATAGATGCTTGAAAACAATCAAAATTCCCTTCAGTTACTTTTAGCAGTTGCTTATAACTGTACTTTATTGATGAAGAATTCTTGTCTAACTCTGCCTTTTAGCTTTTCAAGAAATTAATTAAAACTTAGAGTTCAGATTATTTTATTGCACCACATTTTATTTTGACATTTTTAATTTTTTGAATTGAAAATATAATACAATATTTCTCCCTTTTGTTTTCTCCCTCCATGTCTTCCCATATACCCCTTGCTGCTTTAACTCATCTTCATGGATTCTTTTATCATTAATTATTACTGCATGTATATACGACATGCATATACATTTCTGCTTAGTCTGTATGATACTGCTTCCATGTATGAGTCAAGGAGTGACCACCCAGCACAGGACAACTAATTGGTATACTCTTCCCTGGGAAGGATAATCTCTTCTGCTCCTATTATTCCTCAGTTGTATATAGTTCTTTGTATATGGCGTGGACCTTGTATGCTTTACCCTGTCCACTTTGGAGTGTTTAATGGAGTGAACCTTGCTCAGCTCATATTTAGGCATTCACATTGGTGACACAGTGTGGCTGTAGCTTCTGACATTACTAGGAGATACAATCTTACAACAAACTCCCTGGTCCTCTGGCTTTTCAAATCTTCTGCCCCTTCTGCAATACCCTCTGAGCTTTAGGTGTGAGAGTGTTTTGTGGATGCATCCATTGGAACTGTGCTCTGCAGCTCTGCAGTTTGATAGGTTGTTGTTTTCTGTAATGGTCTCTATTGCTTGCAAAGGGTAGTTTCTTTGAAGAGTGTCAAAGGCTACAATTACCTGTAGGTATAAAGATAAATGTGTTTAGATTTTTGGGATTTATTTAGATTTAGATTTAGGGATTATGTTCATTTAGTAAATTAATGGTTGTAGGTTAAATTTCAGTACCCATGACTTCACTGAGTATTTGACTGGTTTCTAGTACTAGATTTCCTCTTGTTAAGTAAGTCTTGACTCCAATTAAAAGACTGTTGGTTATTCCTCAGGTATGTGTGCAACTACAGCCCACGTAGGGTTGTTGTGTCATCCTGGTCTGTGATGTGGTTCATAAACATAGCCCTGTAGGACTGTTGGTTGCCTCCCAGTAGTTAATAGTGTGATTCCTTTTGGCTTTTCAAGACATTCATATTATTGTTTTTCTTTCTTCCTACCTTTTTCTGTGTTTACACCTTCTCCTGAAATAGTCACGTGTCTTCCTACTTCCCCTATTAAATAGTTTGTTTCCTGCTATTCCCTTTTACCCTCCAACTATTTTCATCTTCATTTGCCTCCCTTCTCCCCTTAATGAGTTCCCCTTGCCTATTTCTCTGCCCTAGATCCTCTCCTTTATCTTCCAGTCCTTATATTCTCTCTTCTTCTTCATTCTTTCCTTGTAAAGCTGTCCTTTTAGTTTCTGTTAGCTTACTGGGTATTTCAATTCCAACTTCGTTTCATCTTGAGCCCTTTTCAATTTTTTTTTAATCTAAAGAATAAATTCTGTCCTCAAACCTTAGATTGTCTTGGTCATTTCCAAGCTTTTTGCTTATGTTTTTTTGGGCATCACCCTGGTGATTATTTTCAAATTTTATCTCCTTTATGCCATTGAACTATTTTCTTTGTGTGTATTCAGTTGGAGAGAAGATACTAGCTTGATCTTTAATATTGTTCGCATTCTAGCCATGAGATATGGTTATGTGGACTTCCTCTGATACTTTTAATTCTAGCGTGGAAAGAACAGGATGGGGATGAAGAGAAGATTTTGAGGGTGCTCAGGTTTCGATGTTGAAAAGGATATGAGTAGAACTAGGAGACATATAGGATGTGTTTCCTGTTCTAAGTCTAGAATGTGCAGGTAGATCTGTCTAGCTGTATAGATCAGGGATGATATGACAGAGCCCTGTAATATGTGGGATAGGTAGAGAGGATCAGGGCCCAGGCTTAGAGCTCCTTTGGACTGAAAATAGGAAAGGCCAACCTAGCCTGGCACACCAGTTGTGGTACCCACATTAGATCAAATGGCTTGTAGAAAATGAATGGATGGGAAGGTCAGGGATTCTTATGAGGCTAGACCTGGAAGAGGGTATGAGAAACTTATATTAATTGACCCTGGGGGGAGGATATCATATCCTAGTGGAGTAATGGAGGTGTCCTAGAAGGGACCTATGCGTAATTACAGATAGGGTGGGTCCTGGAGGAGACCTAGATCTTTACTGCCACATGGGGGCGGGGGAGGTGGTCAGACAAAATGGACAACAGATATGGAACTCTTGCTAAATTTGGCAGATATTTGTAAAATAAGAATGGCATAGTCAGGGGTATTCACCAGGCTAGACATAAAAGGAGACACTTGCTAAATTTGGCAGATTTTTGTAAAATGAGAATGGCATAGTCAGGGGTATTCACCAGGCTAGACATAAAAGGAAACATGAGAATTCCCATTATCAGGTAAGAAATGTTTAAATCTTACAAAGCATTAATTGACTTAAAGCATATGTGTAGACACAAGCAATTGTAATAAAAATTCTTAAAAATTCATCAATAAGATTAACCAACTTTTATGTAAAATTGTCATGAGTATTCACTGTTCTATCCCTTTTGAAGATGACTAAAGCTCAATGAATCCATGCATATTGTTTAAGATGGCAAAAATAGTTAAGAGTACAGGATTCAAAACCAAGTCTGTCTTTTTCTAAATTTTGCCTCTTTTCTCAAATTCATTTTGCCCTACTATGTATGCTCCGTTATTTCATAAAATATATATACAGAGAGAGGAGAAAACAACAAAAATATTATCAGAGTTCTGAGAAACTAGATCATATTTGTGCCTTTTGGCATTTTAGACTTCATCCAAGCAAAATTAAAATGTCAGTCATTTTCAAGGTTACTCTTCACTGTAGATATTTGTCATTGTCATGAACTGTTTAACCTGGAGAAGATTCCAGTGATGAAATATAAAGTTATCTTCAAAGATAGATAACTTAGACTAAGATAAAGGAACTTAGGACAAGGCAAGGGAAGACTCCTGGTAGTGAAATATAGAAACATTGGCAATAGAGAAACAAAGGCACAAGGACACTGAAGGAAGAAAAAAAAAACTCACATCTGCTCCTCCTCATTCACTTTGGTTCAGCAGCTGAGGACATTAGGCTGCACCTGGGCACTGGCAAATCTGAAACATTAATATAGTGAATTGATCTTTGGGAATCACTATTGTAGAGTCCCTTAAATCCAATACTAATGTTAGAAAATAGAAGGATGAATATAATGGCAAATAGTCATGCCAGTGTTTGGATTGCAGAAGATGGCACAGCATCTAGAATCCTGAACTAATCAGTTCAAGAGCAAGCAGAACCCAGTTTCTCATGAAGTAGATGAGGATTCATCAGAATAACTGTGGCTTGTCTTCCCTTACTACTGGGACATATCTTCAGGCCAAACCCCTAGCTCTGGTGCTAAGTATTGCTTTGCAGTCATCCTAATATAAAGGTGGCAGAATAAACTAGCAACAAAGATAACTTTAGTGTTGTTCTTCTAAAATGTCCTTTTCCATTTACAAAAACTGACGAAATAGTTAGCAGTGGAAAGGAACACACACACACACCAATGTGAGTATTTTGTAGTAAAAATTATGTATATGAAATGAGATATGCCTATAAACATGACCATCATTCACAAAGCTTAATATGTATTATGGATTCTACCAATTCAATGTGGAAAAATCACACAGTTTTAGTACACTTAGTGTTTCATAACCTAAATGAAATATTTGCATTATGTATAGCTCATGAGTATGGCAAATTCTGTAGAAGTAAAGTCACATTTGTAGTCATTGGTAACAGATATTAAATATATGTCCTTGGACATCTCTTCAATCTCACCTCTGTGACTAGTTCCTGTGTGACTTTTTAAATCAGCATGCAAATATTTTTGTTCTGTCCCAAAAGAATCTCCAGGTTTTACCGCCAAGAGTTTGAATTGTGGACCTACCAATGAGAGTGAAAAGGTTCAGGTGTCTCTACCACCAAATGGCCTTTGTGGCTGTTGGTGCTCTGGTTAGCAGACATAGAGGGATTTAGTTCTCTTTTTTGTTATTGTTTAAAAGTGACAGAATCTCAGTTAATTTCTAAATCTTTAATGTCTTTTTCAATTTTGATTTTTTTAAGACAGGGTTTCTCTGTGTCTCCCTGGCTGTGCTGGAACTCGCTCTGTAGACCAGGCTGGCCTCGGTCTCAGAGGTCCACCTGCCTCTGCCTCACAAGTGTTGGGATTAAAGGCACCTTTCCAATTCTTCTTGTCTGTGATATAAAATATTTCTCTAATGAAATTATGAGGGTTCAGCGAGTACTCTTTTTTTAGAGATTTAGGTATATATGAGGTACATGTTTTTTTTGTGTGTATGTGTGGTACTTAGGTAGATTATATCATATGTCATCAGTATATAAATATCAGTAAATTTAATTTCCCGTTACTATACCAGCAAATTAAAGCATCATGACGGAGCATGTGTCCTCATTTACTGTAAATGATCTGGAAGAGATGAAAAGCAGAGGTCGTATTGCCAAATGCTTAAACAATTACACATGAAATTTATCACAGTGAAGAGGATCAACTGGGAACAGTTGTGTTCTGCGTTGTATTGTTTTGCTTTGTTGTTTTTCTTTTGCCTATCTGTAGGTGCTTTTGATATGATTTCCTGATCATTTTTTGATTTTTATTTTTTATTTTTTTGTGCTAATCTGTTTGAGTCAGTGCATTCTTGGCCCCAGCCTCATCTTTAATGCCTGCACAGCTGTGTGACTTTTGTAACACTCAAGCCTACTCTCTGCAGATGAACTTTATCTAGAGGGTCATAAAAATATATTGGTTGGTTGTAACTTGATGCATTTTCCTACCTATAAATTTATATTTTGTGGTCAATAATAGTACATGTATTGTACCTGTCTCTCAATTTCTTACCAAAATTGTGTCAGGGCCCAAATTCCCAGCCAACATTTCACAGAGCAAGACTGTGCCTCCCTCCAAGGTTTTTCCATCCACACTGGGCTGGCTATTAGCATAAGGCTCAGGATGGAGCTGAATTATCATCTCTTTTCTAACAGATTGATTTCCACTGGGTTTTATTTTCTGTTTGCTTGTTAATAGAAATGCCCATTGGCAGTGGCCCGAGATCAAAAGTATGACCTCACAGAATCTAAAAGTTCATGTTTAATTTTCAAATCAAACTCCCTTTAGATTCCTATTATTGCCAAAATTCATCTGAGAAGCAGGAAATGTCATTTTCCTACCACCTTCAAAAGCAGCTGAACAAAATTTAAATACATCTGGTTATAACAAACAAGCTAAAAAGTGCACCACAATTGGGACAAACTTGTGCCCAGATCCAATTTCTGTGACTGAGTTAGAAAGCCCTTGAAAAATGGGGCTCATAGCACAGTCCCTGCTGGGGCATTATCTGAATGGTCTTTGGCAAGAAAGACTGAAGAAATAAGCAAGAGTGACATTTCCTCCAAACAAGTTAAATACCCCAATAGAGGCCGAGGAGAAAACACAGTTAAAGGCTCCCTAGCAACTGAAGTTGATCTGACAACTTCTCCTAGTGTGTGACGTCCCTGGCTGACAAATCACATGAGATAATCTTTGGGCAGAATGAGAGGCTTTACGGTTATTAATGCCACAGTTCTCGGAGGCGATTCTATGTGACTCTAGTAATGCAATTTTCTTTCTTTCTTTCTTTCGAATTTCCCCTCTAATCTGTAAACTGAGATTATTTGAAAGAGATATCCACAGTGATTACTTTTTTGTTAGTTTTTGTTAGTTAGTTAGTTAGTTTCCATTTTATTTTCTGAGGCAGGGTTTCACTTTGTTACCCTGGCCTGTCTAGAGCTCTCTATGTAACGAGATGACTTTGAACTCACAGTGTTTGATCTCTTTCTGCCTCTTGAGTGCTGGGATTAAAGGCATGCTTGGCTTTGTTCATTTCTTTATGCATATATGCATGTGTGTATATTAATAAATATGTATATGCATATATGCATGTGTGTATATTAATAAATATGTATATGCATATATGTATGTGTGTATATTAATACATATGTATATGCATATATGTATGTGTGTATATTAATAAATATGTATATGCATATATGTATGTGTGTATATTAATACATATGTATATGCATATATGTATGTGTGTATATTAATACATATGTATATGCATATATGTATGTGTGTATATTAATACATATGTATATGCATATATGCATGTGTGTATATTAATACATATGTATATGCATATATACATATATTGTACACTGATACCATTGTATAACTGCATCATTTCCTCTTTCCTTTTTCTCCATTCAAACATTCCCTATGACCCTTGACTGTCTTTCAAATTCATTCCCTTTTTCTCTTCAATTGGCGTTACACAGTATCTGTGTATATGTGTGTGTTGTCTATGTATTTATGTATATGTGTGCATGTATATGTTTGCATATTTTTTCATAAATCCAACCTGATACTTCGGTGTATATGTGTATATGCAGATGTTTTCAGGTTTGAACATTTGGTATTGCTTATCTATTAGTATTCTTGTCCCTAGGAATATGACTTGCTAATGGCCAAGAAATAGGCTGAATATGGTTCCTGTTGAAGGGGTGGGCTCATCTTGTCAAAATGTACAGTATACAAGACTGGTAATAGCAAAAACAAAAAGCTCTTCACTGGAAGAATATGCATGTCTTTGTTCACAAATAATTTATACAATTTATACCCTAATTCCATATCAGTGGAATAGTATTTAGAGGTAGACTGTACACTTGACACTCCATATATTAAAATAAAGTTCTGATACAGTGCATAAGAAATTATTTTTTCAGGGCCAGCCTGGTCTACTGAGTTCCAGGACAGCCAGAGTTACGGAGAAAGCCTGTCTTGAAAAACAAAACAACAACAAAAAAGAAATGATTTGGGGGAGGAGGCTGGAGATGTAGCTCATCTCTTAATAGCATGTATTCTCTTTCTTTGAACCCAGCTTCAGCCCCCAGTACCAATGTCTGATGCTGATTTCAGATCCAGTGTGAATCCTACATATCTGGCTTCCATGGAGAGTCCCCACACATGTACCAGATACACAATATTAAAAATAAAATAAATCTTAAAACTAATTTTAAAAACATTTAAATGAGCTGAACAAGAATAATACTAAGAAGCAGGGTAGTGGTGGCACACACCTTTAATCCCAGCATCCGTGAGGCAGAAACAGGCAGATCTCTGTGAGTTCGAGGACACCCTGGTCTACAGAACTGGTTCCCATACAGTCAATGATACATACAAGGAAATTCTGTCTCAAAAAAACCAAAATAATAAATAAACAAATAAAATAAAATAAATGATACTAATATACATGCCGAAGTGGGAAGCAGAGGGGGTGGGGCTTACACATACAAAAAAACTACAGGCAGCTAAGGAGTGCTGGGTTGGGAGCAATAGTCTTTCCCAGAGAAGAGCACCCCAGCTATTTATCCAATACCAAACAGAAAACCCTGAAAACATACATACAGGTAACATGGGTAGTATTATACAGACTGAGATTCTCCCTTAGCCAGGATTTCTACAGCTGCAGTTACTGCCATGTTCATTGCATGCTTGGAAAGTAAGGGTTTCTTTGGTTTCTTCCACATCACAGTCCATCATTAAAGGAAGTTAGGGTAGGAAGTCTTACAGGGCAGGAATGTGGATGCAGAAGCTGATTCAGAGGCCATGGAGGGGTGCTGCTTTCTGGCTTGTTCCCCAGGGCTTGCTCAGCACCAGGGACCACCAGCTTAGGGATTTCCCCTATTGCAATGGATTGGGCCCTCCTCCATCAATCACTAATTAAGAACATGCCTGTTAAGTTTAAATTTTGGTTATTGAGAACCCTCTGCTGCTGATGTAATAAGTCAATCAAACAGAATTAATAAATCCAGCTTTATTCTGAGTAAAGTGTTTCTGGGTACCTCTAGGGGAAGTTGAGGAGACCATGAGGGGAAGCCACTAGGTAGGGGCTTTTTATGCCCTCAGGGGTGAAGCCTCTGATGGCAAACTTTCCTGGGGATGGAATTCCAACTGAGGTAACTCCAGGGGAGGGGCTTGTGGTTGAGCTCCCACCCAAACATCCCAGACTCTTGGGGTATATGGATGTCAGGGGCTGGAGTGAAACTTCCATCCAAACATCCCAGACATTTTGGCTATATGGATGCCAGTGGTTGGGGTGAGGCTGCCACCTGAATAATGCCCTCAGGCTTTTCTGTTCACAGATTATTCTTGGGAGCATTTTCGCAATTGAAGTATACCCCTCTTAGATGAGAATGGGCTATGTCAAGTTGGCATAAATCTAACCAGTACACATAAATGCATGTAATACCAATTAATGAAAGAGACAATTAATTTGAAAAAAAAGGAGGAGTATTTGGGAGGGTTTTGAGCGAGGAAAGGGAAGAAAGAAATGTAATTAAATTATAAACAAGAAAAGAAAAGCGCTTCCTATTATTTTTAGTTATGTGCATGCCCAATTCTGTAGGTGGTACCTGTGGATGAAAACAGATTTCGGTGGAGCCAGTGGCACTGGATACTCTTGAAGCTGGATTTGCAAACAATTGAGAATTTCCCAATATGGGTGCTGAGAACTGAATCTAAATCCACTAAAAGAGCAGTAAGTGCTCTTAACCTCCAATTCTACTCTTCTCTAAAAACAAAACAAAAATTTTGGACACTTCATCATAGTAAACTCAGAACTTGACGATTTACTTGCTAAATCACCACAGTGAAGTTACTTTTTTGACTTAGTCACTTTAGATGTAAAATGGGTTAGAATATTGCTGTTTTATTTCATTACCTTTTCCACTAAATCAAACTCATTTACTAAATTTTAGTGAGACATTATCTTGTCTTCAAGGCTTAGGTCTGTAATGAAGCCTTTGTTCTGTTTATTTTGTTCCTTTTACTCTTTCCTCGCATATCTTGATCTCTCTCTCTCTCTGAGTGTGTGTGTGTGTGTGTGTGTGTGTCTGTGTATTTGTCTCGCTGTCTCTGTTTCTGTCTCTCACCTTATTTTCTCCTTACACATCATAATGTCTTCTATTAACTTCAATATCCATTATTTTATGTGCTACAATGTGTATTAGTAGATATATATCTAAAGCAAAATGCCTAATATTTTTTTAAGATTTGTTTAATTTTACTTTATGTGTATGCATGTCTGTTAACATGTATATACTTGTACCTTGTGCATTCCAGATATTTATGGAGACCAGAGGAAGGCATTGGGTCTTCTCAAAATGGAGTTAGAGATGGCTGCTGTCATATGGGTGCTGGGATCAAGAGCAGGTCATAGGCAAGAGCAACAAGCACTGGCAATTGTTGAGCTGTCTCCACTTCACACTTCTAATTTGTATTTATTTACATTTGTACAGTTTTTGCTTCTGTCAAAGCTTCAGTGGACTATATAAAATTTTCAGTGATCATAGAAATGTGCTCAGGATGTGATGATTTGTCTGTATTCATGCTTAATTAAAGTATCAGAAGCACATCTTTATTTGCCCTGAGTATCTTGGGTACTTCTTTTGCCTTATACCTTTCTCCTGTGTCTTTTCAATACTTGGTCCCTTTCTGTTCTAACCCCATCCATAAGTTGGCACAGCAGCTCCATTTCTTTCACATCATGGGCTAGAGATGCTTGACTAGACCATGGTAACCTATCCACAGTCCATCTGGTCCAACCCATGCTGCACAGAGCTACTAAGCCTACGGTCACTGCTGCTTTTCTCTACTTTGATTTATTTGATCCAACCCTGATTGTATTTCCAGCTTATTCCTTTTCCTCCTTCAGTGTTTAGTTACTTCTCTCTCATCCAGGCTATTATGGCTCCTGATACCTGCTCCACATTATTTACATTCTTTTCCTTTTCCATGGTGCTTGTCTCTGAGTAGCATCACTAAAGTGTTGAAGGCTCTTGTACCTTCTTGGAACCAATATAATTTAGAACAGAATTGTAAGTACTTTGCATGGTCATTAGGTCGTTTGTGAGAAAATGAACAGAGCAGTTTCTCAGTTGCTTGACATGGTATTAACTAAACTTGTTTATTAAATGGCCTTCGGCACTGTCCAGAAAATTACGTATAAAGGCCTTGGTGATGCCTTGTTATTGAGATTTTATGTATGTATTTGGAATCAGTAAAGGGAAGCATTATTTTCTGGATATTTGTTTTTACTGTTATTATATACTTATTCTCAGTGAAAGGATATTCTTAGGTATTGCACAAAAATCATTCTTAATATGAACAGTGAGAAACTGGCATGTACTGTGAATAAACTCAACATATTCCTGTATTCATAACATATATCTGAAGCTTACAAATACAGAAGCAACAGTGTATTTTGTATGTCAGAATTCTTTACACACCCCCCCCTTAAAATTGCATTTAGAAAGTAAGGGAAGTAAAAAGATGGATGGAGTAAAAGGCATAGTGGGGCTCTTGGCGACTCTACCAGGATGCCCCTCTCTGTTCTCTTACAATAAACCTATGTGGAAACATCATTAATGTCTTCAAAGAGAGTTAGCTCAGCAGAACTAAAAGGATGGCTGATAGTCATAGTGCTGTACCTAACCAGACTAATGGTCTCATTTACTTTTCCTGTAATTCCCAGTGCTGTCTTCTTGACCCTCCCACATGTCTGGCTAACTCTTCATTTCTCGTGCTCCATCTCAGGTTCAACATTTCTTTCCTCTCTAATTTCCTATCTCTGAAATATATTTAAATGAGTACTCAGAGCTTTACAGTTATAGAAGAAAACATAAACACTATGAACATTAATCCACCACAGGAAATATTAGGAGACTAGGAATAGAGAACAAAAGGAGTTTCTTATGAACAAAACTGTGAACTCTGAGAACATTTGAGTAACTAATAGAGCATAGGAAAACAAATAATGATGGAATTATGGACAAAGATAACAACTTGGAGAATGACATGAGTTGAGGAATGAGAGAAAAAGGAAACTTTTCATCTTGGCTATAACAGCTGTGTCCTTTCTCCAGAATTTAAAATAGAAGAGGAAGAATGTCTGCATGTATTCAGATCAAGAAACAAAGACAGGTGAGATTCTGTAGAGCCTTTCTCTATTTAAAAGTTCAATTGGCATGAGTCACTGGCACAGTCACAATGAGCCTTTGTACTTCCCGAATGGCTTTTGTTCAAAGATCTCACAAGGCAAAGAGCTGCAAAGAATGCCTGTTCTCATTGTGGATGGAGGACAACTAAATCAGAAAAAACGGAGGCAGAATAGAGGTAGGCTTCTGAATACTTTATTATTTCATCTCTGTAACTTTTCTTTACATACTATTTAAATTCAGAGAATTGAAGTGCACAGTTCAATGAGCTTTGTTAAAATGATCTCATTCCTGTAGCCTCACCCTATCAAGATAGAGAATATTGTTCTCATTCCAGGAATTTCCTGCCTGGGGTCAAGCTAAACTCTTCTCAAGAGGCAATTGCTGCCTGGATTTTTTTTCACTTTCATCATAAATTAATAAGAAAGGGTGTGGATTTGGGTGAGTGAGTAGTTGGGGAGCATCTAGGGGAGTTGTGGGAAGGGAAATTACAAACAGAATATATTATATGAAAAAAATATATTTTCAATAAAAAATTAGTGTTGTCTGCTTTGGAACTATATATAAAGATACTATATATAGTATGTTTTCATCTTTATAGTGTTCTTATTCACTATTGTTTCTGTCCTTACTTTAATGGAAAACTTAGGCCTTACATATTCCCTTATCACCAACACCTTCACAGGCATGAAACATGTTCAAGTATGAACAATAAGAGTGAACTGAAATGTCTTAGTATGCATGGAATGTCCTTTGACTTTGTTGGGACCACATCCAAGACACCATGTTACATGGAGTCATGATATCTCTAGCCTGCTTAGTTTGCACCTGCTTGTAACTGTTTTCCTTCCTTTTGATGACCTTGCTAATTATGAAGATTACCACACAGATATCTTCACAGCATAAATCAATTTATATTTGTAATTTTTGAGTTTCTCATGATTAGTCTAAAGCTGTAGAGTTAGAACATGCCAATAATAGTGCTCTAAGCTGCCATAGTATCAAGGAGTGCAATCTATCTGGTTTACCATTGTAGTGTTGACCCTCATCACCTGTCTGATATAGTTGGCCTGGTCTCTCTGCTGTGAAGTTTTTCTTGTCTCACTTCAAACAAATAGCTTGAGATTCTTCCGCTATTTGGGGTACAAGCTTTTCCTCCATTTTTGATTGTGAGTAAAAGCAGGATTCTATCATGCAGTTGCACAAAGGGACAAAGGTTTACTTATCCACTCTATAATCAGAGAACATTTCTGCTGTTTCTAGTGTCATCTTTAAATAGATCTTTAAATTGGTTATGTAATTCCTTCCTGTGTGGTCTCTCTACTGCTCCTTCTTGCCCCTTATGATTTATTTACATTCCCACACTTTGTTTTCACGTTTCTTTGTTCATTTTTACTGAAGTTGTGGCAGGACTTTGAAATTTCTGATTGTTACAATCAGATCTATTTAAATACACACACAAAGAAAGAGAGAGAGAGATAGAAAGACACACACACACACACACACACACAGAGACTGTGTATTGTGGAACAACTCTCCTTTTAATTAGGTAGGTTTAAAACTATAGCTAGGTATTTTCCTTTAATGTCTACTGAAGCAATTCATCTTGAATACTGTCACCATTCTGTAGCAACAGGAGCAGCGGGCTGCATTCCCTGTGCCTGGCTGCCCAGCTAGTTTTACCCAAAATAACTACACGGAAACTGTATTCACTTAAACACTGCCTGGCCCATTACATCTAGCCTCTTCTTGGCTAACTCTCACAACTTGCCTTAACCCATTTTTAATAATCTGTGTATCACCACAGGATTATGGCTTACTGGGAAGAGTCTAACCTGCATCCATACAGGCCAGAGAATCATGGCGTCTGCTTGACTCTGCTTTTTCTCCCAGCATTCTGTTCAGTCTACTCCACCTCTCTAAGCTGCTGTCCTATCAAAAGGCCAAAGCAGTCTCTTTATTTAACCAACAAAAGTAACACATAGAGAGAAGACCCTCCTACATCAACTTCCTCTGGAAGCCACACTACAATGGTACAGTCTCTAGGTTGTTCAATGTAAATAAACCTTTCGTTTCTGTTGAAAGACTGCTTTATCCCTCAAATATGTAGTTAGCTATTCCTTCCTAATCCTATTCCTTTTGGCTTCCACTACAGTTATAAATAGAGGTAAAATAAGAGCTAACTTTTCCTTTTCTAATTAGAAGAGAACTATGTATTGAACATTAAGTATATGAAACTACTTGGTCAGGTTGTTGTTACTTTTTATTCTTACAAATTGTTTACAAATTGCCCTGCAAATGTATGGTAAACTAGATCACATAACATATCTGCAAATATTGGCATATTGAAGTTCTTATAACTATTTTTTTCACATTTTACTACATTCTTCAATGTTCTAGTTGTTAAATCAACTTTGCATTCCTATGACAAAATTAACTTAGTCATGCTGGTTATTCACCTATGTTCCTAAAGATTCTCTTGTTTATGAAAAATATGTTGATGTAAGCTCTATGTTTTTTTCTGGTAATGTAATTGGCCGGTGGTAGACACAAGAGTAGGTTGGTATTGGGCAAGTGGTGGTGGTGCATGTTTTTAACCCCAGCACTCAGGAGGCAGAGGCAGGCAGATCTCTGTGAGTTTGAGGTCAGTCTGGTATACAAGAGCTAGTTCTAGGACAGGCTTCAAAGCTACAGAGAAACCTTGTCTCAGGAAAAAAAAAAGAAAGAATGGGTTGACATCAGATGCAGGGGTGACTATGTCCTCTTTTCCTGAAATAACTTGCTTGAAAATAGCATTTCTTCTACATGTATATCTTAAAATTCAGCAAACATGTCATAAAACACACTATTTGTTTGTTTGTTTGGAGTGTGTGTGTATGTGTGTGTGTGTGTGTGTGTTCATATCTTAAAATTCAGCAAAAAGTCATAAATCACACTGATTTGTTTGTTTGGAGTGTGTTTGTGTGTGTGTGTGTGTGTGTGTAAATGAAATCTGGTAGGTATTTTTTCTATAAATTAAGAAACATTCAAGTTTTCTATATTTTATTTGTGAATTTCAGAATATTGATGCAACATTGTAGCTATTTTGGCATGAAATTGATGTCAGAGACATCATATCTAAAGAGAAGAATGTCCTTTTTTGACAGAAGTACAAGCTGAATGGCTCTCTTCTTAGGTATACTACCTCTCACAAAGAGACTATTTGTCTTCAATGTTTCTATATTAAACATATCTTGAAACTTTCCCCTAATACTTCCATGTCACCAAAATTATGCTAATAAATAATATTTATGAAAGGGCTTATTAGACAAATACTGAGCTGTGTTTTAAGACAGAACCAAAGACTACAATTGTCTTTGCTGACACTGGATAGCTATTTTGTTAAAGTTTGAAGCATACCTTAATGTTTTTAAAGACTTTGCTATTTTCAAAGCTACTTTTATATTTTCAAGTCTATGCCTAGGTACAAAAGAATATTTCTATAAGCTATAATTTTATAATTTCTTTTATGACCGCTATTGAACCTATACTTAAGTTGAAAGAGTTGACAAGAGAATCATATCAGATGCTATGCTGTTTCAAACCAACTTCGTAGTAAGTGAAGATTCCTGAAACCCAGATATTTCTTAGAGTTGTGTATACATATCACCTGCTTACAAATTGCTATCAAGTGTTATACATACCAACCAGTTAAATACAGCTATCATGTGTTATGAGTGCATACCACCCAGTTACATACTTCTATCAGGTGTTATGTATACATATGACCCAGTTACATACTTCTATCAGGTGTTATGAGTGCATACCACCCAGTTACATAATTCTATCAGGTGTTATGTATACATTCCACACAGTTACATACTTCTATCAAGTGTTATGTATTCTCTTTATAAAGAATGTTTTAGTTTGTTCTAACTAGGAAATAGAATTTGAATTGAGGATGCTGAGTCAAAGCATCACTTATAGGTGACTTGGGGAGTAGGAAGATGGAAGGATGACTGGAGAATGGGGCAAGTGTGCTGTTTTGGTGCTGTGGCACAGAGAAAAGAGGACACGGGTCTCATATGCACAATACATCACCCATCACGTCCCCATTATAAATGGGACGCTAGAGCTTTTGGATACACTACGGACAGAGCTATTCAAGAAATGCACCCTTACATTTTTATTTTCAACCACGTGGATGCCAATACCACAGAGAGAACCCAAGTCGGAATAGCTCTCCGGACCTAAATATTTAGAACACATACAGTTCTGGAGGTGTAGCTCAGTTAATAGAATGTTGCCCAGCACTTACAAAGCCTGAATTCAATCCCCAATACTATATATGCAGAGCATGGAGACAGACTGCACTTCAGAGGTAGAATGAGGAGGATTAGCATTTCAAGGTCATCTGTGTGGGATTAGAATTCAACAAGGTTTGTGATACCCTTACTCAAGAGCAGCAACAAAAACTGTCTAAACTCCCCCAAATACAGCTGATATTAGAAATAAAATAAGAAATCTAATAAGGCAGCTAATTTTGAAATTAACAGGAAAATTTTAACCAAAAAGTTGGAAAAGCATTTGCACGAATAAACACAGATATATGTGTATGTATGTATATATTTGTTTGCATATGCATATATATATATTTGTGTGGGTAAAAGCCATTATTAATACTCTAATAAATTTAGAATATCTCTATAACATCTGAGGTTAGAATAACATAGTAAGGCTCTCTGGTTGGAGGCAAGAGCTGCAGAGGCAGAGACTTCACCTGAGCCAACAGGGAAACTGGCCAGAACCAGGAACACTGGGGAAAAGCATCAAGACGCTGTACTCATGATATTTTGGACAGACCTAGTGTGAATAATGAAATGTAATCAAAGTAAATAATACAGATAAAGTAAAAGAAAATGAAAAAGATTGAAAGACGGACAAGAAAAATAAAATACATAGAGAAAATCCTAAAAAAAGTAATTAGGATCAAATAGTTGACACTATGATCATGAGGAGGTTTATACCTCAATAAATAAGGAAATAAACTTTGGAATTTAGAAAAATAAGATTAGGAAAGAGAAGGAGAATTTAGAATATTGGGCAGTAGAGGAGTCAGTTCTAGATAAAACTGAGCAGCAAGGGTATAATTAGTACCAGGGTTGTGTCCAAATAAGCAGCATGGAATATGGATACCCATAGACTTGGGGAAGCAGTCAGGCACACCATGCCATTTTATTGTGTGTTGAGTAGAAGTGATGTTTATTTTTTCCTAAAGTAAGTAAAGTCTTTACAAGCTACTTAAAATACACAGTATATGTGACCTTTTTAACTGCTAAATTGTAATGTAAGTTAGTTTAGCAGCAAGTAAATTGTTCCAAGGAGAGCAGTCCCTTTGTTCCATCCCGGCCACCTGGCTAGCTTACACCCAAAATAATCACACAGAAATTGTATTCATTTAAACCCTACCTGGCCCATTAGCTCTAACTTCTTATTGGCTAGTTCTTACATCTTAATTTAACCCATTTTTATTAATCTGTGTACTGCCACGTGACTGTGGCTTACTGGGAAGGTTTTAAAGATTTTAACCAGGGTCCATCTCAGGCAGGAGATCCATGATGTCTGCCACTCTGCCCTTCTTCCCAGCACTCAGTTCTTTCTACTCCGCTTACCTAAGTTCTGTCCTATCAACTAGGCTGAGGTAGTTTTTTTATTCATTATCCAATCAAAGCAATACACAAACAGAAGGAACTCCTACATCAGTAAATAATGATGTTTAAATGATATATTAATTATTATTAATTATGTTTAAGAGTAGGCATTTTCTCTTTCTTCCTTTCTTTTTTCTTGCTTTCTTTCTCTTTTTCAAGACATGGATTCTCTGTGTAACAGTCCTAGCTGTCTGTTGTAACAACACTAGCCCTTGTAGACTAGGCTGGCCTTGAACTCATAGAGATCTGCCTGCTTCTGCTTCCCAAATGCTGGGATTAAAGGCATATGCCACTACTGCCCAGCTTAAGCATTTTCTTATTAGCAGTCAATGATTTCAAAAAGACAATGTTCATATTGCATTAGGCTACATTTGTTTATTGGTAAAATAAGCAATTTACTAAGTAAAATTGATCTTGGTTTCTGGATGTGAATAGCTTTCTAAGAAGATGATGATCAATTACAACTTCCAGGGCAGAAGTGGTTCGTTTTCTTTTTGGTTAACACTGTCATTGAGTTAGGTCTTTGAATGTGAAATCATTAAGTGGAATATGAGGGAGACTCCTCACTATCTTAACCAGCATTCGTATCACTCTCCTAGGGGGCTGAATCACAGACACTTGTCAGTACACCCTGTAGTTTCACATATTCTTGGAAATATTCTAACCTGAACATACTGATATCATGAAGCATACCTCTCTGAATCTAGATGTAAATACCATTTTATTAGGAAGACATGGTGTCCTAGGCCATGGAGCTAGCCATTCTTTGGTTCTATTCTCCAATGAGCATCCTTCAGTTTAACTTCCACAAAGGATAATCAATCCAAAAGAATATTTCAACATCTTCCACAGGATGCAAATGTGAGCTCTTTGAGTAGATTTTCCTTCTTGACTACAGTTTTTAAATGCACCTCACAAATGATAAAGAACTTAAAACATCTTGATACTGTCAAGCGTAGGGGTTTAAATTGAGCTTCCTGTAAAATCAAGGTGCTATTGAAGACACACGGAATTTGATAAGATTGTCTCCAACAAAATAAAACAGCAGTAAAAATGCCACAGTATGATGAGGTGGCAGTAACATATGTGAGGTTTTATGGAAGTTTCAAAGAGAAAAAAGCAAGAGAAAAAATTGGGACGTGGAGAGATCCATTATGATAAAGGGGACCCTTTTTCTTTCACTTATTGTTTGCTTAATTTCATTTAATTCTTACAATGAAATGTATCTGTAAAGTGAAGAATTAGGAAATAATACATTCTTTTTTCTATTTACAATTAAAAAAATTTATTCCAGTAAGATCCCATCCACTGCCTTCACCGTGAACTAAAGTGGGTTTTGAAAGTCATTTCCATAATGGCTAACAAAAAATGTAGTTGTTGAAACACCAGACTTTCTTAACGCAGAAGATAATTGCATTGGAAGAATGATATTTCATTGACTTCTCCATTTTCAAGATGCATTAATTTTTCCGTACATAGTACAGAACAGACAAAAACAGCTTAACATGTACTAGGCAGCTGTGGGTGCTTGCAGTGACAAGGTACAAGTAGGCTGAGTTCATGGGCTGAGCTGAAGCAAAAGCCAGGAAGAAAAGAAATACTGCATTCTTCTGCTGCCATGAAAGTACCACCTGAATGGTATTTTTCATTATCTCCTGCGCTGGGAACATTCTATTAGTCCACTGGGAAGTCATAGCAGAAGAGACATAATTATCAGCAGAGTAATGGAGAAGCTCTCACTAATGGCCAGCTATTCAAATATCTCAATATAATCATCGTGCCCAATCTCTCCCTGTTGCATACTCTCTGGAGAAACTCATCATTTTTTCCACTTACTCCAGCATAATGAATTCATTTTGCATTTTCTTTGTGAGAAATTAAGAGGAATCACAATATAATGTGTTGACATTTGAAATTCTGTACAGGAAAGTTTAGGCAGGCAATTTGGTTTAATCACAAGCTAACAGGGAAACTCTGTTTATTAAATTAGTTCCTTATGTACAAAATGTACATTTTCTTTGTAAACCTTTGTCTCTACACCTAGATTTAGATTGTTTTAACCCTAATCTTTCTAAATTCCAAGGCCCTTAAAAGAATAAAAGTGTGTTTTCAAAGAAAGCACTTCACTCCCTGGCCTCCATTTTAAACATCCAACTGTCGCTGCTAAAGATGATGCTGAAGAGAGATCCTTTAAAGAAGTGAAAAAAAATAGAGCGAGTGACAAGTTACCTTTAAAAGAAGCCACCAAAGTGTGTATTTCTTTCTCTGACATTAAACCACTGTGCCTGCATCGTGCATGGAACAGATTCTTCTCCCTATCAAATTAAAGCTTTTCTTTTTGCTTATTTTTTCAGTTCTGAGATTGAGTAAACTTTTCTGTACTGTCTGTCTCTATTTCTTCCTTTACTTTCCATTCATTTGTTCCATTGGAACTGAAAAACAGTGACGAAAACTGTCTTTCCTTTTTCTGTAGGGAGTGCCAGGTATCTGGGAAGTAGATAATACAGGCACATACAACCCTGAGCTGGGTCGGTTGACTTGGAAGCTGGTCTGGCTTTCTTCTTAGCCAGCACAGTTAGATGGCTGGGTTCCACCATTTCAAAGGACAGCAGAAAAGGAAAAATGTAGGCACAGGGTCTGTATTATCATTTGTCAGGGGCAAGAGGGAGAAGAAGGTGTTGTGCTCTACTTACCTTCCTATTGAGTCTGCCTTGGTCTTTTATTTTGCTTAGAACTTTCATATCCCAATAAACATCATGTCAACATAGCACTCTGGTATTTTAGGAAGAAGAGGCATACATTTGGGAATATACCCGGGGTGTATTCTGCAGTTGTCATTTTCTCTTGTGTTTGGACTAACACCCAAATGAGAAATGCTGTTGTCCACCAAGAGTTTATCTGAGGCTTCTAGAAAGGAAGAATGTAGGTATCGCATTGATTTCATCCAGGGCAAGTAATGCTGCCCCTAGATTCAAGACTAACATTTGGGAGACTAGAGTAAGAGGACTGACACAATTGGAAGGCTTGACTGCAGAGTGCAAAAAAAGGTAAAGAAAAAATGAAGGAAGGAGGGAGGGATGGAAGGATGGAGGGAGGAAAGACAGACAGACAGAAAGGCAGAAAGTCACAAAGAAAGAAAGGAAGGAAGGAAGGTAGGAAGAAAGAAAGAAAGAAAGAAAGAAAGAAAGAAA
>LOEQ01003515.1:29762-53027 GCA_001685075.1 Bramus lutescens
GAAAGAAAGAAAGAAAGAAAGAAAGAAAGAAAGAAAGAAAGAAAGAAAGCTAACCTTAGAAAATAGCATGCAGCAGTATTGCTTTTGGTTGAGTTGATCCCTTGTCCCATGCTCTCTCCACTAACATGCTACTGTACATACTCTTCACATCTAGTTCTGCTTTGACTGTTCTATATTACCTTACATTTAATGTTGTCATTCATATTTTCTTCTCACTCTATTGTCATAATAATTAAAAACATCTTATTGTTCAACTTGCTTAGATGATACTGTGTTTCTAAAATATTGAGATTTCTCCAAGAAACCTGACTCTCTTTTATATGATGTAAGAATATTGTATAGATTGTGTTTATCAACAGACAAGTGGATCTACTAGGACTCTCCCTGAGGGAGGGAAGTACACAGACACTCTGGATGTCTATTTTTAATGAATGCAATATATCGACATTTTTTACCTCCCATCTATCATCACTTTCCATCACCCAAAAATGAACTAAAGCAAGCAAGAGATAAGCTATAGCAAAGGTGAACATCTCATAGCTTTCTAACAAAAAGGAAGAATTCACCAGGCGGTAATGGCTCATGCCTTTAATCACAGCACTTAGGAGGCAGAGGCAGGCAGACCTCTATGAGTTCAAGGCCAGCCTGGTCTACAAGAACTAGTTCCAGGACAAATCCCAGAGCTACAGAGAAACTTTGTCTCAGAAAAAAAAGGAAGCTAACATTCCTTCTCAAACACAGGTCTCCTGTATCTCACCTAACCAAATTGCTTTGTGACCTTGGGAGAGTCTCCTACTTTCTCATAAAATGAGGTCTTCAACTTCATTTTGCACCATGTCACTTTTAATTTAAAGCAACTCTCCATACATTACTTAAAGTACCTTTCTGTAAAACAGACCTTCAATTGGTAGCTGACATGAATTATTATTGAAAAGATTTTAATTTTAAAATGCTTTATTTTATGGGCTATTTTGATAGCTACTGGATATAGTTACTTAGCAGAGTGTTCATGAGATCAGTTCTGTATTAGGATTTAGGAAATGTCTAATGTCCTCAAGATTATGAACTAAAGAATACAAAAAAAGGAGCAGATTGTCTAGGCCCCACCTTCTGTATGTAGTCCTTTCCTTAGACAGAGGCTCAGGTATGATCCTTTGTCAAAATATATTATGACATAGTGCAGTAGATGTCCATAGAATGAGCTAATGACAAAAATGTGAACAGCTATAGTCTAAGAAAAGGTACAGAAGTGTAGACTGTATAAAAATTCAAGATAAAAAGGGAAATTGCCCTATTTTTGAAGCATGAGATAGAGCTACATGCCCCATACTGAAATTTTTTGGAGGTTGCAGACTGATCATCAAATAGCACCTTCAGTCCCAATGCAATTGTTAAGAACAAGCCTGAGACAATAGAGGTTCCTAAGAAACTGGAAACACTAAGCTGCCATTACTAGCATGCTCTGAGTTTGCAGCTCATCAAGGAGAAAACACCAGTCTTAAGTGTTCTTTTTCCACAGCCTTAGTGCTTAAGTTGTGTTTGATACAGCAAGAAGTCTTTGAAAAGTTTCTGCACCCCATAAACCTCTCCAATGGTGCAATAATCTGAATCAGACCAAATCAAACTGAATTAGAAAAAGCCCAGGTTTAATGAATACCAATGCTCCCAGGTGGCTCACCAACCCCTCAAAGAGGAGCCAGGGAAGGAAGACCAAGGAATCATGTGTTTATTCTCTGGGAGGCAGTTTAAATACCCTGTGGGAGTGGTCTTGAGCCTCTCTGGGGATGGGTCATCATATGGCTGGCTTTCTTGGAGGTAGAGTATGGACTGAGGAAACTCCCAGGGGAGGGGGTTGGGGATGGAACTTCCACCCAGACATTCAAGACTCTTTGTATATATGAATTCCAGTAGCTAGGGTGAAGCTTTAACCCAAGCATTCCAAACTCTTTGGGTATATAGATGCCAGGGAATGGGATGAGGCTTTAACCCAAACATTCCAGACTCTTTGGGTATATGGATGCAAGGGGCTGAGGTGAAGCTTCCACCCAAACATTCCATACTCTTTGGATATATGGATGCCTGCTCATGTCTGGTTACTTCCTGGGGGCATAGGCAATGTGGAGGAGGAGAGAGTTGGGAGTTGGTGAGCTCACACTCAGCGGGAGGTGTGGCTGGAAAGTTCACTCCCACTCTGGAGATCAAGGCATTTGTTCCTTGAGAAAGATGAGAACACAGATTTCTAGGAGAAAAATCGATTGTTATCAGCTGTCTTGGTTGTGCTGACAAAGATGAGCGTGCCAGGAAGAGGAGCAGAAAAGCCCTTCATTGTGGCTTCTTCGAAAACCGGAGAGTGGAGGGTCCTAACTGCTTGACAGACCAAGTATCCTGAATAGGTGTCCACTTGAGGATGGAGAGGTGTTACCAGCATGGGTGGCCCATAAGCTTGGCAGCCGAAGGGGTGGTGAGGATTGCCATGTGAGGCCCTGTCCATCAAGGATCGAGAGACCTAGGAATGAGCTATTTGAGGAGTACTTTGTCCCCTAGGGAGAGTGGGGCAGGTTCAGGGGCATTGGGTTTGTTGGTTTAGGGGCAGGAAGATAGCTGTCAGCATGTGAAGAGAGAAAGAACCTCAGAAGGATGAGGTAGGATAGGTACCCAGGATGTGGGGGTGTTTGGGCTGGGAGGAGGTGATTAAGGTGGAAAGGCCTGCCATAAAGGAGCTTGAAAGGGCTCAGACCTGTATGAGAACGTGGGTATCCTGAAGCCAGGTAAGGGCAATGGGGAGAAGAGAGGGCCAAGATAACCTGAGTTCAATGGAGAGCTTGACTATGTGTTTGTTGTTTGATGAGTCTGCCTTTCTCAAGGATTGTGGGTGGCGCAGATGTGGAGTTTTCAGGAGATGCTGAGAGCTTCTGACACAAGCTCCATGACTCTGAAAGTGAAGGCTGGCCCATTGTCCTTTGGGATGATCTGTGGAACGAGCAACCAAATAATTATGTGGTCCAGAAGTTCCTGAGCCACCACTTCTGCTGTTATTTTTTTGGGGAGGAGGCTGTAAACACTTCTATCCACCCTGTAAAAGTGTCCACAAGTGTTAGGAGATAACGGTTTTTTTTTTTATGAGTAGGCATATGGGTGAAAGCACCCTGCCAGTCTTTACCTCATTGATTTCCACAAAGCTGGTGCAGAGACTGATGTATATGGAGTGCGCTGTAGATTGGCCTTGGTACAGGTCAGGCAGGAGGAGTGAACCCGTGAAATATGAGCTTGGAGATGGGTGGGGTTAAAGAGAGGATCTAAGAAGTGGAATAAAGCTTTGGGGCCTAGGTGTAAGGTCTGGTGGATGTTTGAAATGATTGACAATGCCTAGTCTTGATGAAGGATAAGATGGTTATTTAAGTAGAACCATACATCCTTTGTTTTTGTGCCCCCCACCGTTTTTATGAGTTTGTCCCTCTCCTCTGGTTGATAACAGGGCTGATAGGAGGGAGTCAAAACCAAAATATGTTCTGTTGAATCAGATGAGCTGGAGGTCAGCCCCTGGGCCACTGAATCAGCTTTGGCATTGCTTAAGGCCACTGGATCCTTAGAGGATTGGTGTCCCCAGCAGTGAATTATGGCTACTTCTACAAGGGAGCTGGAGGGCCTCTAAGAGGTTGGCAATAAGGGGTCCATTTAATATGGGAGTGCCCTTGGTAGTAAGGAAGCCCCTTTCCTTCCAGAGTGCAGAATGGTTATGGGCTATTTATTTAAAAGGCATATTTAGAGTCAGTAGAGATGTTACCCTGTTGACTCTCAGCTATCTGGATCTCTCTAGTCAAAGTGATTAATTCAGCCTTTTGTGAAGAGATTCCCATTGGCAGGTGGGTTGCTTTAACTGTTTTAGTGGAAGTGACAACTGCATATGCTGCCAGGTGGTTTCCTGATTTGACTATAAGGTACTTCAATCAACAGGGTGAGTTGGAGATTTGTAAGTGGTTGGTCTAGGGGACCAGGCCATGGTGAGCATAAGGCAGCCACAGCCTCTGGGCAAGAGTGAGAGGAGGTACCGGAAGGGGAGGGGACAGGAAGAAGGGTTTCAAGGTTTAGGGCAGGACGGGAGGTCAAGGTAATTTGGAGTTTTTCAAGAAACAGTAAGTGAAAGACACGTGAGGGCCAAAGGAGGGAAAGAGAAGAATGACATAGAAGATCTGAGAGGTGGTGGCGTAGGATAGACTGTGATTGGTCTGGACAGGGCAATCGTGAGAGCCTCCCAGGAAAGTTTAGCTGCTGCTGCCAGAGCTCTCAAGTATGGCTGCCATCCACAGATTGTGAGGTCCAGCTANNNCATCCACAGATTGTGAGGTCCAGCTAGTCAGACAAAAAGGCAACAGCCTGATTCAAAGGCCCAACCTGTTGGCTTAGAATTCTAGGGGCTACTCCTAGCCTTTCATCTGCAAAGAGGTTATGGTATGGTCTAGTGGGGTCTGGAAGATCAAGGGCAGGGTTTATTAAAAGGGTATCTCTTAGTGGAGAGAAGTGGCAGCAGATGACAGCCTGGTGGCCCATGGGAATCTCTCTGGCTGCCTGGTACAGAGACATGGCCATAATGGCAAAATTAGGGATGTAATGACAGAAGAATCCCAACAGGCCCCAAAATGAGAGAATCTGAGCCACTGTTGTTGGGGACTGTAAATTCCACAGGGCCTAGACCCTGTCAGAAATGAGGGTTTTAGCACCTGGGCTGAGTTGAACCCTCAGATAAACCACTGTGGGAGAGCACAGCTGAGTCTTAGCTGGTGAAACTCAATATCCCAGGGATCTGATGAAGTTTAGGAGTGAACAGGTGGCCTGTTGGGACAGAGGTCATGTGGGACTGCAGAGAAGGAGATTAGCAACAAACTGGAAAGTGTAATAGGACCGGGGTTAAAGCTCAAGAGATTCTGAGCCAGCACTTGTACAAAGAAATGTGGGCTGTTCCAAAAACTCTGAGGAAGAACGGTCCTTGTAATCTGTCTGGAGGACCATGAGCCAGAGTCCTCCCAAGTGAAGGCAAAGACTTGAAATATGAATCGGGATGTAAAAAGACAGTAAGAAGGCATCTTTCAGGTCCAGAACAGTAAAGTGGCAGCTTGCAGGAGGGACATTAGACAGGAGAGTGGATGAGTTGCTAACCACTGGATGAAATGGAATGACTGCCTCATTTATAAGGCAGAGATCTTGGACCAAACAGCAAGCACCAAAAGGCTAATGCATGGAAAGGATGGGAGTGTTGCAGGTGAGTAGATAAGGATTAAGAGTCTCTGAGATAGAAGGCTGGTGATAATAGGCTTAAGACCTCAGCTGTGGGTTTCAGGAATAGGAAACTGGAGTCTGGAAGGGAAGAAAGAAGGGTCTTTAAGGCAAGCTAGGACTGGCTGGTGGTGAGTAGCAACCACGGGGGTGGAGATATCCCATATTTGGGGATCTACTGGAAAATGGAGAGTAGGGACAGGGCAGTCTGGGGTAAGAACTTGTTAGACTATTAAGATAAGAGGAAAGTGAGACTCAGGAGAGGATGTAGGGGCCAAGGTGAGTGCGGCCCCAAAGCGGCTGAAAATATCACAACAAAGTAAGGGTGCAGGACAAGCAGGTGTGACTAGGAAAAAAGTGAGAAAATAGTCACCCTGCAAAAATGCAGGTCAGTGACGGGGTCTGAAGTGAGAAGGAAAGGGTCCTATCCTGGTGTGGGAGGTCCTTTTGTCTATGTGTTATGTTTATTGGTTAATGAACAAAAGACTGTCTTGGCCTGTTGATAGGGCAGAACTTAGGCAGCGAAAACTGGACTGAATGCTGGGAGAAGGAAGGCAGAATCAGGGAGAAGCCATGGAGCCCCCAGAGTCAGACATGCTGAAACTTTGCTGATAGGCAATGACCTCTTGGTTATACACAGAATAATATAAACGGGTTAAATTAATATGTAAGAGTTAGCCAATGAGAAGCTAGAGCTAATGGACCAAGCAGTGATTTAATGAATAAAGTTTCTATGTGGTTACTTCAGGTCTAATCTAGCAGGGCAGCGAGGAAGAACAAACGACCTCTCTGGCAACACTATCCACCCCATGACAGAAATTGGTGAGGGAATTGTAGGAACTGAATGAGATGTTAAAATAGAGTAGGCAACTCCCATGTCCAAAAGAAAAGTAATGGACTTACCCACTACTTGCAGCATTACCCTAGGTGAGGAGAGGGCAATGGGAGTCACCAAGTCTGGGTCACATCCATTCTCTGCCAGGCTGAATAGTTTGAAGGCTGGCACAATCTCACTTGCTGGTATTGGTGAGGCTAGACTTCCATGGCATGGCATAGGGGACAAGCCTGCACTGGGCCATTGTGATTTCCAGTGTCTAGACTTTCAGCAGATATACCATGGCCTTGTAGGCAGCTGAGACTCAGGGAAATATTGTGACAAATGACAATTATGACCATATTTGTAATAGGATCCTGGCTGAGTTGACTTAGGCTGAGCTCCAGTGGGATGAAACTTTGTGATCAACTTCCCTTGTCCTCCTTGTGGGGGTCCCGGTGACCTCAGGGCACTACTAAACTTGGGCTTAGAGCATAGCCACCTGTTACAGCCTTGTCTGTCAGGAGGACTCAGCTGCCTCCTTTTGGTCATTAAAATTTTTAAAGGCCATTTTAACCAATTCCTATATGGGGGGTTTGGGGACCTTCCTCACCTTTTTAATATTTTTTTTTAATATCTGGTGCTGACTAAAAAATGAAATTGGTGGCCAGGACTGTGGATCCCACAGAGGAGGCTGGGTACAGTAGAGTATATTGAACCATGGTCTCTTATAATCAGTTTTTAAAAATGGTTGGTTTTTCATCAGCTAACTGCGTGATCTGTGCAAGTTTGTCAAAATTAACAATTTTTTTTTCAAGACTTTCTACAAACCATGAAGGAGGCAGTGAACCATGATGTCACACCTCTGCTGGCCATTCTGGCCTGTTTGATAATCCCAATATGATTCCGTAACAGCATGGCCAAGTCCCCCAGAGGAACTGTATTGTCCACTAGGTGGGTCTGGTCTGTGCCTACTGTCTAGCTGTCACCTAAACTAGACTATGTTCTTCGGGAGTTAGAGTGGAGGCCTATATGACATAGAGGTTATGCCAGGTCAAATCATAGGCCTCCTTGATATAAACATAAGGATTAGCAGAGAAGGAACCCAACCTCTTCTCTATCTGTGAAAGATCCTGAAAAGAGAAGGGAACATGGAATCTCACATTTCCATCAGCTCCCACACTACCTCTTGGAAATGGCAGAGAAGGTCAGAGGTTATGGTGAGACCTGGTGTGAGAAGAGATGGGAGGATTCTGGAGGGGTTAGACCAGTGTGTAGAAGGGGTCCAAGAGGTTGGTTGTAGCATGAAAGAGTAGGGAGTTGAGGAAGATGGGTAAGGAGGAGGAAATAGGCCTTAGATCTTTTCTTTGGATGGGGAGGAAGGGGGAGGAATGTGAAGAATGTGACCCCAGAGAAGGGGATTGGGTAGTGAGATGGCAGGGGGCCCACGTCTCTGGCAGCATGGTCATGGTGGAACCTTTAGGGTCCCAATTCCCAGATCGATGAGAATCTGGAGGTGCCATGACCCTGGCTACCAAAACCTGTGCTGTAAGACACTGGCTACTGAGGGAGGGATGAGAACACAGTGCCCAGAAACTACAATTCTCCACTTATCTCCCTGCTGGCAAGAATTTTCAAGGTCATGGAGGCTGTAAAATTCAAGAGTTCCCTCTGGTGGCCAAAGCATCCCATTTGCAAGGTCATATAGAGGCCAGATCTTAGTTTACAGAGTGATTAGCTGTTCTGGACAGATGGTATGGACAGACCCAACCTAAAAAGATTTTGTAAAAGGCAGTCCAAGGGCATTTGAGGATCTGGCTTCAAAGTGCAGGTGTCCATTTCACAAGTCTATGCTGAGCCCAAACTCTAATGCCAAAGTCTACCACTGTGGCAGACTTTGGGTCAAAAAAACAGAGGGGTATGAGAAATTTCTTGAACAGGAAGTCTCCTGAAAAAGGAATCTCAAGAGCTAAAGTGCTTCCTAGTCCCTACATAGGGAGCCTGGTGCAGCCATGTCTTTCACAGGACAGCCTGTTTGAGGCTCTGGGCTTCTAAAGGCAATGACTTGGAAATTGGAACTTACTCAGATGAAGCCAATCTTAGCCTTGCAGAAGTCAGATTTGAGGGGTGGGTATTTTTCCATTTTGTGGCCCTGGGCTGGTGAGTAAAGCAGCCCCTTTGGTGGGACCTCCAGATGAAAAGTTTCTGCACCCCAGTAAACCTCTCTGACAAGGCAATGATCCAAATCAGAGCAAATCTAACCAAAAAANAAAAGCCCAGGTTTAATGAATAACAATACCTCCTGGTGGCTCTCCATCTCCTCAGAGAGGAGCTGGGGAAGGAAGACTGAAAAGCCACATGTTTGTTCTCTGGGGTACAATTTAAATACCCTGTGGAAATGGTCTTGAGCAACTCTAGGGAGGGGTCATTGGCAGGCTTTCTCGGAGGTGGAGTCTGGACTGAGGCTACTCCCAGGAGAGGTGGATTGGTATCGAGCTTCCACCCAAACAGTCTCTTATTTTACATAAATGTACAAGCACAAGCTCCTACCCCAGGGAAGCTCTAAAGGAAACAGATGGAACTGCAAGTGCAGTTCTTCGTTTTTTCAGGGTAAAGTTTTAAAGATTTCAAATCATCTAGCTTTCATCACTTACAGAAAATACGTAGAAGAGAGAGGAGGGGTGGTGGGAATTTGAGGGATTGCAATGTTCCAGTTAGGGGAGACACACAGAGAGAGAGAGCAATGAAAGAGATATTTTGATAGAGGGAGCCATTATGGGGCTACCATAATGGGGAGAAACGTGGTGCCAGGGAAACTCCCAGGAATCCACAAGGATGATCCTAGCTAAGACTCCTAGACGGAGTGGAGAGCATTATGGATTTGCTGCAGGTCCCTGGCAGCTTGCTTCGGGGTCAAGACCACGTGGCAGGTCCACAAACCAAGGTCGCTGGTCTCCTGGGTGTCCCTGGTGGCTAGCCATGTGGGCGGTGGGTGGGCAAGGGGCAGACAGATAGGCACACAATGCAGATGGGTTTGCTGCAAGCTGCTGGGGTCCCAAAAGCAGCCAGTCCCAAGCAGGGATGGTGTCCGAGACCACGTGGCAGGTCTCCATGTAACTGTGGTGGGCGGGCAAGAGAGACAGATGGGCACACCATGTAAAGTAAAGTCAGATATTTATTAGGTTGGTTATGGAGGGGAAGAAAAAAGGGGAGAAAGGGGTGAGAGAGAGAGAGAGGGGGGACCGAGAGAGAGCCAAAGATGGCGAGGGAGAGAAAGAGGCTGCTGGGAGTGGGTGTGGATTGTCTCTTAAAGAGACTGCATTACAGAGAGGGAGCCTCAACTGGCCTTCTCCTATAATTAGATTGGTGACTGCCCTAATTGTTAGCCAGTAACTGAATGGAAGTAGATGCTGAGATCCATAGCCAAGCACTGGACCAAGTTCCAGAAACTAAGTTGAAGAGAGGGAAGAGGGCTTATGTGAGCAAGCAGGGTCAAGATAATGAAACAAATGATGACAGAGACAGCTGACCTGAGATAATGGTAGCTCAAGGACTCTAGACTGACAGTTAGGAAGCCTGTATGGGACCAACCTAGGCCCTCTACATGTGGGTGACAGTTGTGTAGCTTTGTCTGTTTGTGAAGCCTGTAAGCAGTGGGAGCAGGACCTGTCCCTGGTACATAAACTGGCTTTTTGGAGCCCATTCTCTACGGTGGAATGCCTTCCTCAACCTTGATGCAGTGAGGAAGAGTTTGGCCTGGCCTAACCTTCATAAGCCAGGCTTGTTGACTCCCAATGGGAGGCTCCACTCAGGGAGCCAAATGGTGGGTGAGAGACAGAGACCTATTAGGCATGCCATGCCGAGAAAGTGGGTATTTGTTTAGTGGGTTAAGGGAGGGAAAGGGAAAGGGGGAAGGGGAAAAGGGAGAAGAGGAAAGAAGGAGAGAGAGAGAAAAACAGTGGGGAGAAGTAGAGAGAAATGAGAGAGGCAGAAGCTGCCTCTTCAAGAGAGAGATGAGAAGAACTCAGGCTGGCAACAGAAGGATGTTATGCTTGCCTCAGAGGATGTGGGGGTAGTCAGGGCTTGTCTCCTAAAGGGACAGGCCAGGCCATTATACTTACCTTTTCTGAAGAATGAATGGGGGGTAGATGGAAGGTGAGGGGTGGAAGCAGGAGGGGGGTAGGGGAAACTGTAGTTGGTATGTAAAATAAATAGAAAATTTTTAAATTAAAAAAATCTTCAGATTAAAAAATGCAGCAACTTTTTTTTTTAAATGTGAAATGATGAATCGGTATTTAAGTAGATGCAGAAACCTTGTTTTGTACTACAGGAAAGAGCAGGAAAGATGACTGAGAACTGTCTTAGTTTTCAGAATCCCAAGAAATAACTTTGGTTAGTGTCTGTAATCATTATCCCCCAATTATCACCAAAAGGCTTTTGAAAAGCTCTTACTCCGACATACTTTTTAAGTTGACATCTAAAAGTTTCTGTCATAAATTTTACTAATGGTACTAAACTAAGAAGTGAATGCATTATAAATGTTGATATTTAAATAAAATTTTGACTTACTGTGTTAAATACATTCAGTATATATAAATGCTTTGATTTGAAAACTGCCATCATTACACGAAAAGATGACACAAATTTTCCAAATTATTTATTTTTTTTACATTTTTTAGTTTCCATTAACTTTGTTAACATTCTAGATTACCATAGAATTTTATCTTTTCATGTATTTTATGTCTCTGATTGGGTGCTCATGTTTCTCTGTAAAACATCGTGTGAAGTGTAACTTAATATTTATTGCTCTTAATAGGAAACAAAATACTAAACCTGTCTCCTAGGTATGATACTTGTGAAGGAGTTTGGAGGACTGAGATATCTGGAAGGATTTAGGATGAAGAATATGATCAAAACCCACTATGGTTGTGTTGTCTGGGTATCTGTCCTGCCTGGTCCCCCAGCCATTTAGACCTAAAAGAAATCATGCAGAGGTCTATATTAACTGTAAACTGATTGGCCCATTAGCGCAGGCTTCTTATTAACTCTTATAACTTATATTAACCCATTATTCTTATCTATGTTACACACATAGCTCAGTATCATTTTCAGCAGGGCAATCACATCTTCCTTCTTTGGTGTGTGGTAAGGACTACAAAGGGAGCATCCCTCTTCCCAGAATTCTCCTGTTCTCGTTGATCCACATCTACTTCCTGTCTGTTTGTTCCACCTATACTTCCTGCTTGTCTACTGGGTGATCAGTGTTTATTTAAAACATAATTGACAGAATATAGACAATTGTCCCATGCCACCACTTCCCCCTCTTTAAAAACAACAACAACAATAAAACAAGAACATCCATAGCCCATTTTTTGGGGGGGAATGTGGGTTTAGTTTTCCAGACTACTTCCTGCTAGTTGGGGGGCACTGATAATCTTATGGGGACCTAAAGAAAATGTAGAATAATGATCAAGTCCTGACTGGAGTATCCTGTGAGTCTTGATCATCTCAGGCAGCAGTCTTGAATCTGTTCTGGATGAAGAACTCAGACATTTGAGCCATCTGTTCCTACCGGAGATTTCTCAGGTGGTCTTCCTTGATCAAACCTGATNATCATCTCAGGCAGCAGTCTTGAATCTGTTCTGGATGAAGAACTCAGACATTTGAGCCATCTGTTCCTACCGGAGATTTCTCAGGTGGTCTTCCTTGATCAAACCTGATTTTTCTTAACTCAATATGAATCCACAGCCTCTCATTTCTTGTAGAAACAACAGCAAAATATCTTCTCCAAAGTAACATAACTTTTGACTTCAATTTTGAAGTCAACATATTTTCAAAATACCTATCTTTGATTAATTTAGCAGCATTTATAAACAAATATCTTCTGGAAGCTGTTGTTCCTTCCTCAGCATTCAAAGAATTCAAAGAGACTATAATAACATACAGTGTCCAGAATCTCTGTGTATTTTCCATCTTTATGTGGCTTTATTTTAAACTCAATTTCTTTTATTTTTACTTTAAATGTTTGGCATTTTGAGACAGGTTTTCTGTGTATCTTTGGCTGTCCTGGAACTCCCTCTGTAAACCAGGCTGTCCTTGAATTCACGGAGATCCACCTGTCTCTGCCTCCCAAGCTTTGGCATTAAAGGTGTGTGCCACCATACCTTGAACCCACAGAGGTCTGTCTACCTCTGCCTCTCAAGTGTTGGAATTAAAGGTATGTACCACCACACCCAACTACTCTCTTTCTTTTCTTTATTTTAAAGACTTTAACCTTTAGCCTGCATACATTTTTAACACACTGTAAACCTTTAGAGGTTTTCCTCATTTTTGAATTTCTCTTTACTGTATATCTCTCTTTTTCTGACCATATGAGTCTTTAATTTGCTAAGCAATATGGAGAGGATTAAAGCCATGGCTTTGACAACTAGATCCAGCCCATTTCTTAGCTTTCAGAAATTTCAGCCTCATGGCAGAAATACCACCAGAGCCATGTTTATTGCCACAACTCTATGGCATTTCAAGGTCCCTGCCAGCANTCTTTACTGTATATCTCTCTTTTTCTGACCATATGAGTCTTTAATTTGCTAAGCAATATGGAGAGGATTAAAGCCATGGCTTTGACAACTAGATCCAGCCCATTTCTTAGCTTTCAGAAATTTCAGCCTCATGGCAGAAATACCACCAGAGCCATGTTTATTGCCACAACTCTATGGCATTTCAAGGTCCCTGCCAGCAAGTAAGCTGCAGCTGTGCACTCACAAACCACACTTAAGTAATCTGTAGTTGGATGGCCTGCCTGAAAGAGTCAGAGTTTGCCCTGGCAGGATAACCCAGAAAGCCAGCATTTTAAAACAGTGTGGCATTTTTCCTGCTATGGCTTAAAAGCAGGTGGTCAGCTTTTCATCAACACCATTTAAGTATTTTGGGGCAGGACCTCTTAAAATAGCACAAGGTTTTATAGCTAAAGCTGAGTCAGGAAGCCACTCTTAAATGAGAGGGCTTGCTCACTTCTAGCAAGCAGAGCAGACCCAAGAAATTGCTGCTACCAAGAAGCCATGCTTTATTCTTTTATGTCTAGAATTACTCCCTGAGCTCTGTCAGGCTTTATATGGATGCAGGTGTCCATATGTTGGGCACCATTTGTTGTCTGGGTTTCTGTCTCACCCGGTCCCCCAGATGTTTAGACCCTAAAGAAATCCCACATAGGTCTACATTAACTATAAACTGATTGGTCCATTAGCAAGAATTCTAGGAAGGGGGAAGACCATTCCTCCCAGTCCTGTCCCAACCACAGAAGAAGGAAGATGTGATTGCCCAGCTGAAAAGGGTACCGAGCCATGTGGCTAAAATAGATAAAAATAATAGGTTAACATACATAAGTTATAAGAGTTAATAAGAAACCTGAGCTAATAGGCCAATCAGTTTATCATTAATAAAGACCTCCAAGTGATTTCTTTGGGACCTAACAACTGTGGGAACTGGACAGGACAGAAACTCAGGCAACATGATTGTATGAATTTTTAAAAAAATTAATAGATTATCACATAAACTTAAAGCTTCCCCAGTGAAGCTATTACCATAATTGTCAATAATAATAGATCAAAATTATAAGATTAAGGCTGGGAATGTGACTCATACAGCAAAGTGTTTGATTACCAAGTACAAAAGTCTAGGTTTAGTTCCCAACACCACACATTCTGGGAATTGTAGTATACTTCTACAATTTCAGTCTTCAGGATATGGAGGTACCAAGCTGGAATTTCAGGGTCATTCTTGGCTAAAGAGCAAGAACAGTTCCAGTCTGAGTTATATGAGACTGTTTCTTGGGCGAGAGAAAGTGTAAGACCACCTAAAGTCCTTCGTTAAGTAATATTACCTATAAAATGCAAAATCTCATTGTATGCCTCTTCAGGACACAAAAGGGTTCTGCCTTTGTTAGTTACAGATTCATGGATGAACCTCATTATCATTACTATGAGACATTGATTTACTACCAAGAAGTTCTCTTGGTATCTATTTAAAGATATTTAAGTGACACATAATTTTATTAAAGGTATTTTAGCAGATACATTATAAATGATAGCAATAGATAACATAGATCCATACATTGATAGAAAGACGTACAGAGAAGACAACACCAATTGATTTTCCAGTACCAACTGGTAAACCCTGAAAACATATATACAAGGAACATTTTATATGCATGTTTCCTTTTATACAGCACTAGTCAAGTGCCACATCCTCCGCATCTGCAGTATAAAGTCATTTTTCCAAAGAATATGTAATTTAGGGTTTTCTTATTGTGCTATTATGAAAACTGAGACTGCAAGAGTTCAGGTGTTGAGAAGGCAAGCCTGTAGTGAAACAAAAGCATTCAAAGTCCACTGCTGCTTTAAACAGTTTTAAGCAGTCCACAGCTCTACCACTGTAAGATCCAAAGCTCCTAGAGATCCTATATTTCCCTTTATATTTCTTTATTAAAGTAAAAAAATCATGTGTAGGTGTCTGTGTGTATCTGTGCGGATGTGTGCATATGAGTATAGTTGACTGCAGAGGTCAAAAGAAGGTGTCAGCTACCCTAGGGCTGGAGTCACTAGTGATTGTGAGCTACCTAACATGGCCAATCAGCACTGAACGTTAGTCTTCTGTAAGAACAGCAAGTGCTCTTAACCACTGACCATTTTCCAGTCCTCAATGTTAGAGTTCTTAGCAATGTTGAAATTTTAGCTAGAAAGCAAAGCCAATATAGGATTAGCTTTACAGATCTTAGGTAGAGTTTTCTAAAGGCCCTTCTCAAAGCTCTATATCAAATTCTTATATGCATTATTGTTTCCTAATTTCACCATGCAAAGAAGTAAACGTGCTATCTTCAGAACTCTTCTCCCTGGCTGTGGTTGATTTGGCTAGTCAACAATTAACCTTCTTATCTTGGGATTTCACATCTGAAGTCATGACCAACAATGAGTAAAAATAATGAGAAGCGCATTAGATCACTATTGACTAGAACAGCTTTTTTCTTTTGCCATTATGCACTAAAAATAGAATATAACAAGCATTCATATAGCAATAGCATTAGCATCTATTAGATATTACAGACTCTCAGAATATGGGGTGACTTCATCTATATGGGGTGGGTTATATACATTTTTCATGTAGATTGGAGCAGCTAATGACTTTAATAACCAAGAGGATCGTGGATTCCTGGCTTTCTGTGTGCTTAGGGTTAATTGTTTACTGTTTCTTTAAAGTACAATTTAATGTTTAACCATACTGTAATCCCCATGGTAGTGGATTTCTCAAATACTACATTATTTGCTGGTAAAATATTCTTCCAGTTCTTTTGGGTGAGTACATAGAGATTATTTTTTGAACTTGCAAAATGAGAAGACAATGTTTGTTTCCTTTCTGTCATTGCACATCAAAAGTGCATCTTGCCCTGAGAGCTTCCTGTGATATGGCATTCACATGTGCGTCTGCTCTCTCTAGAAAGAATGACACACTAATTTCTACTTCAAAGCTTGACAGTTTGTAAACTTTCTGACACTACTAATTTTAGAAGCTTTTTCCCAATGTCTTTCAAGGAAGTATCATCAATCAACTGTGTTTGGTTTAAGAAAAAAAAATCACTGCTGAAAAATATAAAATTAAAAAAATGGAGTTTAAGTGACTAAAACTCAAAATTCTTAATTTTTGTAGGCAACATGTCAGCAACAAAAAAGAACAGTAGTCAATCTGATGAGCAACAGACACAAAACTTTTATTAAACATTATAACATACAGTTGGCAGATAGAAAGTGGAGTTATGCCTAACACATGCACACAAATACACACATGTGCATGTGCATGCACACACACATGAATGGATGCTTAATGACTTAATTTTTCAGAGACTATTTTATGTTTTGGCAGAATTACTGTATAAACCTACTAATTGTGTGCATCATTTTTTTATTTTCATTTCTTTTTTTTTTGGTTTTTGAGACAGGGTTTCTCTATAGTTTTGGAGTCTGTCCTGGAACTAGCACTTGTAGACCAGGCTGGCCTTAAGCTCACAGAGATCTGCCTATCTCTGCCTCCAAAGTGCTGGGATTAAAGGCATGTGCCACCACAGCCAGGCTGTGTGCTTCAGTTTTCAAATATAAACATAAATACATTTAAAGGCAAGAAGAACACAGCCTCAAATATAAGCATGTAAACGTTTCTTTGCTTTTTTCTGACAGTCTTCTCTTCTTCCATGAGCTTCCTCCTAGGGTATAGGATATTAGTCAAATATTCAGGCCACTTCTCCCAAGCTGTGTTCAGTCCTCCTTTGAATCTTGAGTTTGATGAGTCATCTTGATTGCTTGCTACCTTTAACTAGACTCTTTATGTTGTGGCTTGACACTTGTTTTATAAATACGTTCTCCAAAACTGCAGGATTTCCTAAAAGCTACATGCTTGGAAACAAGAGGTTAGAGTTGGGAACAAATCAGACACTTTGGATGCAGGCTGTAAGTCTGTAAGTTTTGCTTCTTGCACGTGATATTCAAGATAATGTCAATGGTTATCTGAACAGCAGATCTCGGTTCCAGCTGAAGCAAATTAGTTCTAGTTTCAGATCCATTGCTACTTTGTCTTGGCAAGAGCAAATTCTGCAAATCTGAGGTTCTTAGTTAGAGACTCAGAATTTATGGAGCACCTGACTTGTGTTCTTGCTGTCTTCACGGCAAATTGATGGTGGTAATTGTGCATTCCACAAACTGATGTTGTTCTCTTCAAATTATTCTCTTGCGATTGTGACCCTCAGTAGGATTATACTAGGAGGTGGAGGCTTTGTGAGATGAGTACGTCCCATCCTTCTGAATGGAGTAAGTGGCCCTGTATCAAAGACACAAAAGACTGCTCTTGTCTCTTCTGATATATGAACACAATGAAGACTGACATGTTTTAGAAGACTTTTATATTCTATTGTATATTATATATGTACATATAGAAGGGTAGTGCTATGTGCCCATGAGTGCAGATACCTCCAGAATTCCGAAGAGGGCATCTGAGCTCCTGGGCTAAAGTTACAGGTTGTTATGAACTATGTGACCGGTCTGGGAACTAAACTTGGGTCCTCAACAATGGGAGGATGTACTCTTTACCAGCGAACTGTCTCTGCCACACAAGACACATGGATGACCCAGAGGAAAGGATCTCTGACCAGGCAGACATCTCCCACAACCTTGAACACCTCAGTCTCTAAACCTGTGGAAATGTTGGTGGTTTATGATGCCTGCTCTATGGAACTCTCACTGTAACAGTCCAAATGCATGGGCTCAGTACAACACAACTGACACAGGTTAAAAGTCAAGTGCTCTTGTACTTAGGACTAATCATTTACACACAGACACACAGAACCTCACACACACACACACACACACACCAACAATTCATGGAAAAAAGAAGACATGAATTTGAATGAGAGCAAGGATGCTGTTTGAAGGGATAAAAGAAAGGATAAAAATAGTGTCATTATTATAATTACAAAAAGCAAACAATTTTTAAATAGTGAAGTGACCTGAAAAGCAGTGTGTGAGCAGAATCTCCACTTTACCTCCACAACTTTACTTTGAGGAACTGACAGTGTCAGATAGGAACTTGACCTTATACTACTTGCCTATGTTGTGAAACAGCTAAAATTACCTGAGGTTTGACTGGCTGATATCTGAAGATTCTTAATCCATTCCTTCCTCTGACAGATTCTATGATTTATAGAACAAAAGTTCAGGAAGGAAAATGTTTAGGAATAGCATCTAAAGCCTGTGTGAGGTAAATTCTGAATGGGGCCTTGATGATGCATCCTCTCAGCCAGCATGAGTGGCCAGGGAAACTAGTTTGAATCAAGATCCCAAATATTCTACCCCATTAAAAATATAAATTTAAAGAGTGTATATATTGGGAAAAAGAGGATAGGCCAATGTAACTTCAAATGCTAAAAATAATATTTGGACCCTACATTTCTGTTCTCTATGTTACCCTTTAGTCAGAGCACATTCAGAAAAAAATGACGGCACAGCATCCTTCTCTATACTGAACATTATGAACAACTAGAAAACTACAGTAAAGTCTTCTAAACTATTTGGAGATGGAAGACCTAACACCCAGGTACAGAGAAAAGGAGTGGAAGAGAAAGGGAGACCTGGAGCACTCAGCAAGAAATGGAAACTGAATTATAGAAAATTACACAGTCTCCTCTCAGAGCAAAGATGTTTTCTTTGTGGTGCAAGGCTTCATTAGAAAGAGACACCTGGAAATAGAAGCATGTGCTAAGTGAGTGGGCTATATGGCTACAAAGAGAAGAGGAGGAGGAGAGGAGGAGGAAGAGGGAAGGAAGAAGGTGGCAAGCCACTCGCATACAGTTTAAAGGTTTAGGAAACTCTGCTTCAAGGTGTAAAATAAGGTATATCAAGGGCTGTTTTAGATCTCTATTTGGAGGAGTGCAGCAGGGATTGATTGGAAGTGAATTATGTAAAAGCCTGGATGCTCTTGGAATATCAGCCTCGGTGGATCAGCCTGCACTCTCCCTCCCTCTCCTCCTCCTGTCAAACCGCCCAGCAGCACATTGTTCCAATGCACTTCAGGACTCACATCCTTTTTTTTTTTTTCCAGGCGAAGTAATGGCATCATCCTTCTTGAGCTTATGTGGTCTTCCCACTGTCCTTGGAAGTTCTGCTTTGCAGACTTCTTTTCTCCTCAGTTATGAACGTTAGTCTGAGAAGGAGGGACATAGGCTGAAAGGAGAAACTGGTAAATCATAAGTGTCAACATTGTATCACTACCAAGAGCTCATAATTTAAACTCTGACTAAAACCTGCTCCAACGTGAGAAGATTCTATTCCATATGTTTTACTACTGTCTTGGTTCTTTTTATTGCTGTGCAGAGACACTATGTCCAAGGAATTTTGAAAGGAAAATATTTAGTTTCCTGTTTGTATACAAATTCTGAGGGTAAGTCTATGACTATCATGGCAGGTCAGATGTCAATGGCAGACAGGACTTGTGCAGTGTCTGAGAGCTTACATGTTGACACAACAGTCCCAAGGAATAAGAAAGAGCGGGGGAGGGGAGACAGAGAGGCAAAGGACAGGTTGAAAGCACAGTCATAATAGAGTACAATAAGAATAAAGACCCGTGTCTCCAGACAGCCAGCTGCTTCTACCTTCAGCCTTCTGATTTTACACATGATCCGGGCATGCTGGAGAGACTATCTATTCTGGAGTACTGGCCTTTCCTGTCTCTTTTCTCCTCCCCTTCTTCCAGTGCAAATGTCTGCTGCTCATTGCTTTTGGAATTCAACACCTGACTTAGTTAATCAAATGAGTGTTTTTGTAAATTCCACTTTAGTAAAAACTATTATCGGTCACAGGCAGGTTCACATAGAGAGAGAGAGAGAGAGAGAGAGAGAGAGAGAGAGAGAGATCCCCCCTTCTCTCTATCCTTCCTGTGTGTATATATGTATTTGTGGTTGCCTGAACAAAAATTGCTCCCTTGTCCCATAGGCCCATACATTTAAATGCTTGACCTCCAGTTGGTGGAACTCTATGGGCATGATTAGGAGGAGTGGCCTGGTTGGATGAGGTATAGTTTTGTTGGAGGAGGTACGTAGCTGGGGGTGAGCTTTGAGATTTAAGAAATCAAAGTTTCCCCCAAGTGCTCTTTCAGAAGCTGAATCTTTCAAAGCTTAATCTAAAGAAGTCACTGTTCTCAATGATTTCCTTAAGCACTCCTACAGCTATTGTCCAAAAAGCTAAAACATCTTCAGACTATAGAACTCGATGTTTGAGTTCAAGTTTAAGATTCATGAAAATGTCCTTTCTTCCTCCTGAGGTAAAACTTGGGTGGCGGTAGGTGGAAAAAACACACCAGGCATTAAGATTCTGATTTAGTCAATTCTTGAAGAATTGTGATTTGGGTCTTAAGAAAAATCAGTACAAGTGAGGCAAGGTCTTTAAAATAAAAGTCATATGGCTGCAATTTGCATTCCATTAATCCAGCTTTAAAAGTTACTTTCCCTCCTCTCTTCAAACTGTCATATCATATCACCATGTTAGAAAAATGTTATTTCTCATTAAGCACTGCAGAACTCTAGTAATGGAAGGAAAATTACAGCTCTTCAGACGTGCACTTTCTACTCGTGAATGTGCAGTCTGAGGAGGTTCCATGGTTGTCAGATCCTGATCGCATGTCAGCAGTGTCTCTTCTGCTCTTCTGGAAATGGACGAGGGACCACAAAGACAGCACCTACCCCTCCCATGAGGTTTGCATTAGGCATCCCCAGTGTCACAGCCTATGATAATCATTGGTTTGATCATTTGAGAACAGAAACAAAAACAGAAATGGATGGGAAGGAAGCCCACTTCCTGTGTTCTACTTCAAGGGTGTCCAACTTCAGGTATATCACAAAGTGTCAATTCTCAGGTGTGGGACAATTCCTTTGTCATTTAAGGTAAAAAGTAGCCTAAAGAGGAGTCACATTATTCCAATATCAAATTGTTGATTCAATTTTCCCCTTAAATCCAATTCGTTTTAGCTCAGAGAAATGCAGTGTGTATCTTAGACAAAAGTAAGAACTAAGGATCTCAGAGGGCACAATTTCCTTTTAGTGTGGAAATTTTTTTTCAATCCCTTACTCCCTTTTGATTGTGTACTTTATTATCATTTAAAAATAAGAGATAATTTCAGATAAAGAGGTCAAATATGCAGCGTCATTTTTTTAACATCATTGTGACAAATAACTAAGAGAAACAAAGGAAAGATGGATTTGGCTTACAGTTTTGGAGGATTGGGTCTATGGTGACTTGGTCCTATCCCTGGCAGACTGAGGCCAGGCTAGCCCTCATGGCGGAAAGGGCATGATGGAGCAGAGGTTACCTCCTGACAGCAGAGGTGAGTACAGAAAGGGCATGCTGAAAAAACACTCTTCAAAGCCCTGCTCTTGGAGAACTGCTTTCTCTATAGACCACTGTTTACAGGGCCACTGCTTCTCAGCAGTCCACACAATTCCAAGTCCCTCAGGTGTTAGATTGGTGTTCAGGTCAAGGTGTTCCAGACAAAAGCACCCCTCACCAATGGGCTCTTTCAGGAGAGACCAGAGATTTTAAATATGACCCTTTGGGGCTGCATACAGTCTAAGATAGTATATGTTAGACAATAGCCAGGACACATTTAAAAAATACTGCTTTTAAAAAGTTCTTCGTTGGCAATAAAACTTCTCTAGCTGTTTTCTCAGGATACCTACTAGCTGGCTTTAAGGGAGGCTTCTGTTCAGAGACATAGCTCAGTTGGTACAGTGCTCGCTTAATACATATGAAGCCCAGGGTTCACGTTTAGTCTCCAGTAGTACATAAACCTGCCACAGAGGCACACACATGCAGTCCCAGCACTTGAGATTTGGGGGCAGGAGAATAAGTTCAAGGCCACCATATACTTCCAAGAAAAAAAGAAAGGAAACAGGGAAATAGAGAGAAACATGGGGAACAAAACAAGATATAAGACTCTGTCTGGTTCATTTCCTTTGCTCTGATCTGCGTATTATTTTGTCCAGCCCCTTGCATGCATCACCTTCTCAACAGGAGCATGCATAGTCAATGCTGAATCCTAAGCCTAGAAAAATGTCCAAGCTGTCGCTTGAATGCTTACTCATTGCAGGGTAGTCCTTCCTTAGTCTGTTTAGGCTGCTACAATCACATGCCCTCAGTTGTATATCTAAAAAACAGTGTGAGTCAACAGCTGGGAAGCTTAAATAGCAAGGCCAGTTGGGTATCTGGGAAGGGCCTGCTTTCTGGCCACAGACGACACCTGGCCTTGGCGGAAGCTAATTTATTTAGGAGAGTTTCACTTAGGATCTATCCATTCCTGCAGAGACCATCACCTGGACAGAATGTTAAGGGAGGAGCTTGGCAAGGAGCTGCACAGTAGTTTCCTCTAATTTAAATGTTTAGCACAGGAGGGAGAGGGAGGCTCAGACTCCCACAAACAAAGATTACAAGTCTGGGAAAGTTGAAATTTGTAACAGTCTTAAAGATCCCTCCCTAGTGTTGTGTAGAAACAGCAAACAACAGCTCTACTGGGGGAGAAGGCTCTGATCAGAACTGTGGAGCCAGCCTCAGGCCTGTCCAGCTGTCTGGAAGTTGTAACTGGAGCACTGGGTTTGTGTCTTTCGGGAGCCCCACCCACTCTAGAATGGACTTTTTGGTGTTGCAGCTGCTTCTGAGAAATCCCTGCTCCTGTAAGTAACCCTACAATCGTATTAGTAACTCTAATGGTTGCCCAAGTTGAACTTTGGCAAAACTGGTACTTTGTTCTCTTATGGGCTCCCTTTCAGAAGTATGTAGATGTGTGTGCTATATTTGTACAAGAAAAGCCTCTTACACAACAAGAGGACATAATGATTGCAAGTGTCCTCATGAGCTGGCATCTGCTCTCTGGGATCATATAAGAAACCCAGAAGAACCTTTCTCTACATTCGATTCGCGGTAGATTTACACAATTTCTCCTTTCTGAGTATTCACCATAACACCGATGCTATTTCTAACACAGAATCACCACACAATAAGACCTTTAAGCAGTCTTCTTAATTAAAACAAAACAAAATGCAAAAAAAAATCATGACGGTTTAAAGAGTTTAGAAGAGAAGCAGGGTCTCATCATTTTATTTAAGAATTGAAAAGCAGTGGTCACAGCTAGATTGCTCCATGGCACTGATGTTTGGAGGGGGGGACACATATTTGGGATTAAAATTCAGGCCCCAGATGAGTGGGCCTACATTCATTTTCCCTTCTCCTGCCGCAGTCACAGTAGATCATTAGTAAGAGAAGAAAGCAACATGCCTTGAACAGTTGACACCCACTGCTGTCTGGATGAGAGGCTCCGAAGCTCAGCATCCCAGAATGTCAGCTCTGAGCTCCTTCAAAACAATACCACCTGAAATAAAGCAACAGGCGGTGAGAAAACTGTCAAGTCCCAATTTGCAGTTTCTAGCAAAGATCACAGCAAAAACAGACTCCAGATCAACTTGTCTTTATTTCAGCTCCTCCAGGGCTGGCACCAACTAACTGCTGGAATTCCACACAAGCCTGCTGACCAGCTTTGTGCTTTCCTTTCCTCCTGCCTGGTTCTCCAATTAGCTCATTGTTAACCACACACCTGCAGCG
>LOEQ01003515.1:53044-82696 GCA_001685075.1 Bramus lutescens
CTCCACTCTGTGCAGCTTTTAACCCTTTCTGTACATATGGTTAAAACACTATTAAGGTACCCCTATGGATGCCTGACAGAATTGCTGGGACCCTTAATCACCAAAGTAATTAGCTTTCAGGGACTTCTCATAATATAACTGCGAAGCTAGGAATAGACTGAAACTCCCTGCCTGTGATATTCACAAGGTTACTGTGAGTGTAAATACTATTCTTCTGGGTCACCAGGTAACATGGCAACACCCTGAAATGCAGGCAGTCCATCCAGAGGGTTCACACTAAGAAATGATGAGAAAACAGTTCTCTTATCAAGACTTTCTGGGACCCAGAATGTCAACACCCTCTATGTGCAGTAGAGAATGAACAGCCAAGACTTCATCAAGTCCTTCGAAAGGACTGATGTGTAATCATGAAGATAACCTCTCAGCTGTATTACTTCATAGTGTTAGAAAAGCTAGGATAGGACAGGAGGATGTGAGGTAATTGTTATAATTATAATTATGCTGACCTTTCCTGTCATCTGGGTACCCTTTCCCCTAAAGAGATAGGCTCTGCCCACTCCCAATCTCTCCCTTCTTAAGGCAAGCTGTCTCCATTCCTTCTTCTTCTCTATCTGCTCTTCTTTTGAAGAGGCAGCAGCCGTCTGCCTCCCTTTATCCTTCTTCTTTCCAGAGAGAGAGAGAGAGAGAGAGAGAGAGAGAGAGATTCCCGCTCTTTCTCTTCCCCCCATACCCCGTTACCCGTATACCCTCAGAATATCCACTAAATAAATTCTTCATACCCAAACTCTCTCTGCATGTCATATCTGTCTGTCTCCCACCTGCTGTGGTCTCCCTCCGGCCATGGGACCTACCAGGGTCACCTGTGCCATAAATCATAATGTTGGTGGGACCTGAAAGGGCCACCGAAAATCTTTCAGTAATAGTCCCCACCTTCCTACAAATCTTTCCCTCATATCTATGCCTTTTTATTTTACGTTGTGATTTAATGAGTGTTCTGGGATTCTGTGTAAAATGTATATAGGTAAATGTCATTACAGGAGATGGGACTGGGCTAAACTTTAGGAGGAACTAAGCCTTAATTCTAGCCATCAGGTATGACTGAACTCTTTTGCCTTCTCTATCTCCTCTAATGGTGTGGATAGGTGTGACTTTTGGGAGACATGTGGTGTTTGGAAGGAGATCTAGACAGACAGTCCGCAACTCAACATATTTATAGTAACTGTTCTAGCTAGATTTTTGGTGAGCTTGATATTAGCTAGCGTTATCTCGGAAGAGGAACTTCAGTTAGGAAGCTATCTCTATCAGATTGCTTCTAGGCAAATCTGTAAGGACATTTTCTTGTTTAATCATGATGTTGAAGGGTTAAGCCCACTGATGACAGTGACACCATGGGGTATTAGATGGCATAACAAAGCAGGATGAACAAGCAATGGGGAGTAAGCCAGTAAATACATTCTTCCGTGGCCTCTATTTCAGTTCCTGCCTCTAGGTTTCTGCCTAAGGCTGTGCCCCAAATTCCCTCAGTGCTGGAGTGTAACCTGAAAGCTGTGGGCTGAAATAAGCTCCCCACCCCAAGTTGCTTTTTGTCACGTCAGTTTATCACAGCAATAGAAACCCTGACTAAGATAGTAACATAGGAATGCAATACTCTTGGTATTAACTAAAAACCTAAAAAGTAATACAACAATATAATATTATTCTGCATTCTGAATGGACAGGATAAAACTAATATACTTATATACTGAAAGTTAGACTATTTGAGTGTAGGTAAGAATGGTAATGATTGATAACCAAAGGGAAAGAATTCTCTTATGTTTATTTTGGGTTTGTTGAATATGCCTGAAATCTCAGGAAACATGTTGAAGATACGTGAGTTCCTATCTTAGTTCCATGACTTTGGAGATGACATTTGACAACTTAAGTCACAATTTCTACATCTATAAAATTATTACCTATCTCATATCATTAAAATTAAATGAGAATAATGCTCAGCCAAAGAGCTTACTGGCTTGGATCCTCTGACATTCTTCCTTGTGCAACCCAGGACTGGTAACACTCACAGCTCACAGGAGGTTTGAGCCCTCCTACTTCGATCAGCAACTAATATATGCCTCATTGGCTCTTTCAGTCTTTCGGCCTCCTCTTTGTAATGATCCCCAATCTTAGGTGCAGAAGTTCTGCTCTGACTGTGTTTACTGGGATTGGGCTCCACAGCTCCGCATTTTGATTGGCTGTGATTTTGTGGCATGCTTTCTGGATGTTGACTGCACTTATCTGTAGGTATTGGGATATATGTATTCAAAAATAGTTAAAGAAAGGAAAGACCATGAATTTTAAGGAAGTTGGGAGCAAGTCATGGAAGGTTTTGAGGAGATGAACAGGAATGGGCAGATGATATAATCATACTACAATCTCATTTTTTTTAATGTTAAAAAGAAAAGTCCCACTGATATTGACGCAGGCCCAACAGATGGAGGCAATTCCTCTGTTGAAGTTATTTCTTATGAATGTTTCCAGCTGACAACTGAAGCTAATGGCACAAGACTTCACAGAAAGGGGAGAATAGTAGATGCTGAAAATTGTGAGTCCAGTGTTTAAACCAAACTACCATTAAAATTGTCAATTAGTTATTGTATTCCCCTTGAACATGGTCAAAGAAAGAAATGTCGTAGATGAAAAAGAACTAATGCTAAAGTCACATGTTATACGATTCTGAAAACTGACGAAAATCTAGGAAGTTTTATTACCAATGTTACTACATTGCATCCAGGATTTTCAATAAAATACTAAAAATCATTGAAGGTAAAGGAAAATCACATGTTGGTAATTTGAGTAACCTCAGGGCCTTTGGATATATGCTCATTAAAGAGAGAATGTAAGAACTTGAAGGGAGTTCCACGCTGCCTTGTGTCTTTACAAAGATATCGGACACCTTCTGTGCCATTCCTATGTGGGGACCCAGGCTGAAAACAAATCAGCATTAGCACAGAACCCTCCTGCTTCACAGATGTCAGTATTAAAATGGGTGAAAAATAAATTAGTGTTGATTCTTTAGAGTTTTTAATAGTCAGACGACAATTTTGGTCATTATGTGAGAGATTTCTGGGAAGCAAAAGCTCTGGAATGATGTACCACACTGACGAGGTTAGTCTGTGAGGAAAAATGTAACCTTAAATATTGACCTTATGGTAAGAGATATTTCATGAAAATTTGAAATGTTCTATCACACCAAGATCAGAAGAGTCAATAATGTGATTCAACTTTCAAAATAGTTAACCAGAATTTTAATTTTATAAACAAAGACAATGTTTAGTGTCCAAACTTTGGAGGAGCTGACAATATTACTTTGATCATTGGGGCACGTTTTTTGTTGCTGTTGTTTTGTTTATTTGTTTATTTATTTTGACTTTTTTAACCTGTTTAGGGATATGAGAGTTTTTGAAGAAAAACAATAGGAAACAGTTAATTCAGTGAAGTTGAATAATGGTAGATAAACCAAAGGTTATATATTCTGTTATGTGAGAACTCATCAAGTTATTTTAATGTTTAGGTTGAGATTTGAAAAAAGTGCCATGACTTAACTTGAGCATTGATATAATTGTTTTAAATATGATCTTAGTATGGAATTAAGATTACTGAATGGAAATGACAATGTTGTTGTTAATAAGGATATATATTATTTATACACATAAATATATGCCTCTTTCTCTCTCACACACACACACAAACATATCAAACAGCACAAGAAATCAGGTGTTTGTTGGCATTTAATACAGAAGATACTTAAAATGACCAAGTATACCCTGGACGGTAAGATGTCTGGAATATATTACAAACAGCTTCTCCATTTGGTGTGATGCTGGCCTAAGTGATATCTAAGGTTCCTTCTAGTTTTCTCATCTAAATCGATGGTGGAATAGAGACATTTTCCTCTGAGCACGTGACTGTGGGTGAATGCTTTCCTCTGAATTACTATTCTATAACCACAAGAGATGAACAGTTATTAAACAGGAATGGTTTCTCCAATTTCTCCTGCCTTGATCTATGGGCGTTATCATCATAGCACTCAAATTCAATATTGAGTGAGCCTAACATCTCAATCAAGTCACTTTTTTTCTTTTGTATTGCCCTTTGTACAAGCAAAAATAAAAACTCAGTGCTCATATTTTGATGATGCCTTTGCCTATATTGTTTTCTAAAAAGAAGCATTTTTTTTCCTTCCAGACATTTTAAATGGCAGGTCAATTAAACTTGCAATTTATTTTAATTTTTAACACATATTCAATCTAATTTCAAAGGTGACAGGTTTTATAATACACACTAGGTCTGAAATAAGAATACTATAATGCTAATTCTCAGCTTTGATGGTGTTCAAGTTCTTTCATCAAGAGTTTGATTTCTTATGGTCCTTATAGGAGAGAAAAGTGGCTGCTGGCTGCTGAGGGGATGGTGTCTAGATTGCTGCTTTCTCGGACCCACAGAGGTCCTGGTTCCGCTGCATCTGTGAGTTCTTTCAGACTCATGAGTGATAAATGCACTTAGTCTAGACTTTGTATATATCCTGTCCACCTCCTCCAATACTGTCCTCTGCCTTTCATTCCCAAACATCTTCTTTACCAAACATTTTGTTGGCATGTCTTTGGGAATCATTTCATATCTTGATCTTGTGCTCATAGGTTATATCTCTCATGAACTGAATTATTGCCTTAGTAGGAATATTTTATCTGTTGAATGAAGCAGAAATCTTAAGTTCTGGGCATTTCAGATACTTTTGACTATTTTTGTTTCTATTCATTAAAATATCTATACTTATCCAACCTATACATGCTTTTGTCTTATTGATGGAGGTGTAGCTCAATGCCAGAGCACTTTTTCATGATGAAAAGCTCATAGTTCAAATCCAGTGCCACATAAATCGAACAAACAAATAATAAAATCCAGAAAATGAGGGGGAAACATTCAATTTCTATATATGTGTGTGTATTTCTATAGTAGAATTTCTGGTTCTACCTTTAATATTCTCTATAGGTAACAAATATGCCATTTTCATGGGGGAATTTCTTTACATAACACAAATAAATGTATCCCATTTTTTTTCATTTTCCTAATTTATTTTATCATGTATATATACTTACTATATAAAGCATACATTATCAAGGTAGGGAAGCTCGAGAAAGCTTTCCCCCATTTGCACTGTCACTGCCTGTGGTGGCTATTCTTGGTTGTCAGTTTGACTATATCTGGGATGAACTACAATCCAGAAATGGAGGGCATATTTGTGACCTGGATCTTCAGGCAAAAAGACAACATGCTTTTGCTGTGGATCTTGAGAATAGATGACACAGGCCTTTATTTCAGGCTTTGAAGCCAGAAGGCACACTTTTAATCTGGGCCACACCTTCTGCTGGTCTAAGGACAATGGGTGTGTTCCTTTTTAGCTTGCTTGCTCTCCCCTTGTCAGCATATTTATTCCAGCTGAGACACTCAGTTTCATTGGACTGAACAGCTACCAGATTCTTAGACTTGCCATTCACAGCTACTATTGTAGGAAATACAACCTGAAGGTATTTCCAATAAATCCCCATATCTAGATATGGAGAGAAAAGAGAGGGAGAGAGTGAAAGTTAGAGAGAAAGAGAGAGAAAGAGAGGGAGAGACATTCATTCCATATGTTCTATGATTCTAGAAATCCCTTATTAATACACCATCCTTGCTGTATACCGTCAGTAGCCACCTTGACTATCTGGAATGGTTGAAGATTCTTCCACTGTAATTTGCCATTACTTCCTGCCAATTTGAGATTTTATACAGGTGTTGGTTAGGTTTTGTTAGTTTGACACAAATGAAGTCATTAGAGAAGAAGAAATCTCAACTAATGATTTGTCTCCATCAGATTGATCTGTGGGCATCTCTATGAGACGTTTTCTTGATTAGTTATTAATGGGAAACGGCACATCCCACAGTAGGTGTTCTCATTGCTGAGCAGGGTGGTATAATAATGGAGTATGAGCAAGCAGTGGAGGAAAATGCCAGTAAAACATGTTCATTTATGGTTTCTACTTCAGTTCTTGCATCTAGGTTGCTGTCCTAAATTCCTGTCTTGGTTTCCCTCAGTGACAGACGGTGAAATTAAAGTGCAAGCCAAACAAACCCCTTCTTCTCAAGTTGTTTTCTGAATTGGTGTTTGTCACAAGAACAGGAAGCAAACTAGGACACTGTAGCAACAAATAGTCATCTCACATTTCCCAAGTGCAGCCACAGGATCTACAGGAATATGAAATATTGGAGATTCGTGCTCTATGTCTTATTACAAATCCACAAGGAGATGAATGACAATGTGGAAGTGCCTCTTCCTGTTATGGCTACTCACTCCATTATGAACCTATTAGACAAAGACTTTCAGACTATGGACTTAAACTTACACAAATAAATCAAGAACAATGTGAAGAATAGAGAGAAAGTAGTAGAGATCACATGAAAATAAATGTAATGCATGAAAGGCAGAAAACTGAAAACAAGTCCTGGAGTTGCAGAGGGTTTTTTGTTTGTTTGTTTGTTTTTAAACATAAACAATAAGTGCATTGTGTGAATTCAGATGCAGATTTGAGCACATGTTAGGTCATTTCTACTAAGTCTGGAAAACAGAAAGAAAAATGATTGAAGAGAAGTGGAGCTTTCTAATGTACATGTCACCATCAAGGAGACCAGCATGAGCATCACAGAATTCAAAAGAAAGGGGGTGATTATGTAGACAGAATATGTAAATGAATAAAAAGAATATGGGTTTTCATAGATATGATAAAGACATCAGCAAATTAAATGTAAGGTAGTTTGGGAAACACAAGTATCTGTTAGAGTCAGGTTTTGTACAGCCAAGATCAAAGAGAGAATTTCAGAAGCACTAAGGAGAAAAATGGCTCATCACTTATATAATATCTTTAGCAGATCATAAGAGATTTCCATCAGAAATCTTGACTCCAAAAGACTGTTGTATTCAAAAGTCAATTCAAAAATTCAAAACAAAGCAACACTGTCAATCAAGAAACCCACACCTAGTGACAGCATCCTTCGGTCATAAAGTAGTATCAAGACAAGATCAGATAAAAGTAAAGTTTCATTACCATCACACCTGCAGTGTAAATGTTAAAGGATTTCCCACTGGAGGTAGGAAAAGTCCTTGGTAGTAGCATGCTGCTGCTGGGTATATACAATATTTAAGTACTACAAATGCATGAACAACTCCAAACCCTGTTACTGTTTTTGTCTCCTTAGGAGGCAAGCCACGCCCACTTCCAGTGACCCTGTCAGCCTCCCCCCCCCATCTTGAATCTCTGTTGTCTTTCTCTCGGCACACGTGTCTCTCTTGGCACGTGTGTCTCTCTTCTCTTCCCTCTCTCCCCCCATCCTTCCCCCCCTTAAGTAATAAATCCAATTCTATTCCATACAATGTGTCTGCCCACGTGTCTCCCACCCACGCGCCCGCCATCGCCGCTGGGACTCTGCACCTTCTGGGGACTCACTGCCGCTTTGCCCATGCAACCGCCCATGGTAGGCGGAACGGCCCCGGGCTGCTCTGACAGAGATTTTTACACATTTTTTAAAAACCCTATTGTTATTCTAAGCCTATGTTAACCTACAGGAAGCTCCCTCTATGACTTGAAGTGCTAGCAATGAGATACCCAACTTACCATGGCCTGGTGTTATGGGATATTATTTTAAGGTGTGTTACTTTTGTTTATGTTGAATTTGTTTAACTGTGTGAAACTGTGTCATCATGCCTTTCTAAAAAACCTGATAGCCTAATTAAAGAAAAAAAAAAACTGAATGGCCAATAGTGAGGCAGGAGAGAGGTGGGGCTGGCAGCCAGAGAGGATAAATAGGAGGAGAAATTTAAGGGGGGGAGGGTTCAGGGAATGAGGGAGGAAGGAGGAAGACTTCAGGGACCAGCCACCTAGCCACCCAGCTAAATAGCCAGAAACAGAGTGAAAAGAAAGATGTTTCTCTAGAAATAAAAGACCCAAGGTCAAAGATAGATGGGATATTTAAGTTAAGTAAAGCTGGAAAGAAACAAGACAAGATAACACTGAGCATTCATAATTAAGAATAAGCCTCCATATATTGTTTATTTGGGAACTGGACCATGGGCCCACTAAAGAGTTAAAGAGTAAGAGCAAAATAAACAGTTAAATTTTGGTGCCCAATGTAGGGTACAAGTAAAAGAAAAAAACAATAGTCTGGTACGTGTTCTGTGGGACTTTAGCTCCAAGAGGACCTAGACAACCAAAAGCAAAACAAAGATTTTCATAAAAGGAAACTAGAAGAGATAGTAAACATTTCACTACAAAGAGAGAAAGAAATAGAAAATAAATAAGGATGACTGTTAGTGGCACACTACAGTCTGTAATCCCAGCATGGGGGAAGCAAAGACAAGCAGATCTCTGTGAGTTTCAGGGAAGCCAGGGCTATATGAGACATTGTCTTAATAAATAAATTAAAAAAATGAGTAATAGTAATAATAAATCAAAATTTAAAAAATAAATATGGAAGAGGAAATAAATATAGTACAGGAAAGGAAGAATAAAGGCTATAGAACATACAAAAACAAATAAATCCTATTCTGGTAAATGCATTAATTTTCCAAATTAGAAGAATTACTAGAATAGATTTATGAAGAAAAAACAGCACTAGTCAGCAAGAGTACTCACTGACACTGAAAGATGTGTGTGAACATCTGAACAACTGAACCACCAGGAAGAGATCGTATATACAGAGAGGATGCCCCATGCTGTCCTAAGATCAGGCAACAGGTCTAAAGTTTACATGAGACAGAAAGTTCTATATTAATGAACCATCCCTTTTGGAAGAAAGAATGAGTACAAAAATCCATTGTAAGATACTGAAAAAAAATATAGTCTCAAAATCTGATGGATCAATGGTGCTATAGAGAGAAGGATGAATTCAGCATTTCACTTGCTAATGAGTAGGGGATGAGAAAACAAAACAGTATAATAAAACAACTATGATTAGCAGATACATAAGGGCCATTCCAGCATAAAGAAACAATGCATATGAAAAATATTTGATGGCTTCCCCAAAAAAACTTAAAATTGATTTGCTTATGATCTTGTAATTTTTTCTGAATATATCCCAAGTAAAGAAAATGGGGTCTTGAAGAAATATTCACCAACCTTCATAGCTATAGTAGCAATAGTATCTTCAAAATATTTTTGTTAATTCTTTTTCCCAACATCCAACTCTCTATCCATTTTTCTTCCTCATTATGTCCAATTCGGGCTTGATGCGGGGCCACCCAATAGTAAATGGAGCTCCTACCCACATCCACATCCTTAAGGAAAGTTGACTCTGATTATTTTTCTGGAACAGACCTTGAGTTTCATCAGAAAGTGGTACTTCTGTTTCACTTTTACCATTAGCGCACCAATTCCCATATCTTTCCAGGGTTGTCTTTAGCTTGCAGAGTTGACAACTGCATAAGATTGATGATTACTGTCCTCTGTGTGGGCCCATGGCACCTTGGCGCTATGAGAACTAGTCCCTCAAGACTCTACCAACATGAGTTCAAATGCACTGCAACATTGCCCTGGCTTAAAAATAGAAGGAAATTCTGGCATGTCCTAAACTAAGACACTCAGAGAGGATGGGGCAAAGTGAAATATGCCTGTCACTAATGTCTCTTGATTCAAAGATATGAATTGTTTGGGATATTCAAAATTATAGTTACAAAAACTTAATAAGAGTTTGAGTATATATGTTGGGGTGGCTTGAGGAGTTGTTTGTGCCAACTATAAGTGGGGTGTGACTGTACAGTTTAGCTGTGCTCCCCCGAAATGGCTGACACATATGCAATATTGTTTTATTCACAATTGACAAAAGACACTGGAAGAATTATTTTAAAATCCAACAAAATCCACTTCAGTATCATATTAACAATTTGAATGGCATTCAAGACTAAGTTTTAGAAGAAAGGAATATAGTAATTTAGCATTGCATATCAAAAATTTCTTGGAAATACCATGCTTAATATAAAAGTCAAATGCTGAATATTTAAGAGGGGGCACTGGGAGACCCACTATCTCCTCTGGGGTTATTATTGGCTCCAGCTGAGGTGCACTAATATTATAACCATGAGTGGTGGAAGGTAAAGCTGGGGAAGTCTGCAAATAATTCAGAGCAGAGAGAGTTAACATTTGCATTGGATCTCTAGATTTTGAGGCTGGAATATCCCTGTGTGGTGCTCCACAGCGTTCAAATGTTCTCCGTTATAATCCCACGATTTGTCCTTGGTGGAGGCTGGAGGCAGGGGCGTCCCAGGGGAAGATTATTGCTTGCATTGTTATTTAAAAGCACAGTAAACAAATGACAAGGAATCACCTTAAGAAACTTCAGCCTTGAGCTTTGAGATAGTGGGGGATTCAAAGGGGATTTTCAAAGTTGTATTGCTGATTTTGCTAACAGAACAGATGTGGAATATACATCTATCACTATGTACACAGATATATTCACACACACACACACACTGTGATTAGCAGACACATAAAGGACATTGCAGCATTTTCTGCAGCAGCCTGCCTTGCCCACCACATTCAGCACAGTGACATGCTCCGTACCCAGTGTACATGTTTGTAGTATCTGGCATTTTGTGTCATCTAACTGGATTCAGCTTTCCATCTTCTGCTTCATGTCACTTATGTGGCCTCATGTTTTCTTTGCACTTAGAGTATTAACCTATCAGATGAAAATATGTAGCATGATTAAACAGGAGATATGAATGTCCACGATTAAGGAAATCTGCTGTTACCTCACATACAGCTTTGCTGTTCATCCTCTTTATCTCCACAAAGCCTGAGATTTCATTATACACCTCCTATTGAACATTTGAAGAGTTTCTTTATTTATACAAAAACTTTCTACCTAAATAAAAAAAATAGAAAAATTGCTTGAACACATGAAAATAAAAGCTATAGTTTTATCATCCATGTTGATTATATTTTATGCTTTTAGTCTTATAAGACAGTTATTTTTTCTGTTTTTGCTATATTTATTTGTTTTTACATACCACTCCCAGCTTCCCCTCCCTCTTCCCCTCCAGGTGTCCCCACCTTTCCCCAAACCCACTTTCCATTGGCTCCTTAGAAAAGGTAAAGGTCTCCCCTGGGAAGTCAACTAAGTCTGTACCATCACCTCCTTGAGGAAGGACCAAGTCCCTACCTCCTGCTAAGGTATCTCTCCACAGAGAATGCACTCCACAAAGTCAGTTCATGCATTACAGTTAGATCTTGGTCCCACTGCTGCTGGCTCTACAAACTGCCCAGCAACATGAAGGCCACCTGATTCATGGGGCCTATTTGGGTCCTATGCAGGTTCCTCAGTTGCCAGTCCAGACTCAGTGAGCTCCCACTATCTTGGATCAGCTGATTCTGTGAGTTTCCCCATCACGATATTGACCCTTTTGTTCATATTATCGCTCCTCCCTCTCTTCAAGTTTACTCCTGGGAAATATATTTTTATAGGATATAATTTGGTGTTTTATCTTGAGTTCATATCTACATGCTCTTTGCTGGAGAGACACCTCAACAGTTTGCTTCTCTGACAGACAGCCTAGGTTTCAGTCCTAGTACCAGTGGCTCACAACCACCTCTGATTCCAACTTTAGGGAAGTGATGCCTTCCTTTAGCCACTGAGGGTATATGCCCTGCACAGACACTCACAGAGAGCCATATACACCTCATTTAAAAATAATAAAATATGTCTTAAGAAAAATAAAACATATGTTGTTATTAATTTTGTATGGACTTTTCTTCTCTCGATTTTAAATCACAATTCTAATGCAAATATTTGACTATTCATTCTATAGACATTTTATAGTTTATGGAACCATCTTCACTTTTTCTGAAAATCCATTTATTTTTGCTTGTTGCTGTATAAGTTTATGTGTATACATATTCATGTATGTTTGTGGATGTATGTGTGTCCATGTAGTTGTGTGTGTGTCTGTGTGTGTGCATTCCCAGGCACAAATATTTCTACACTTAATAAGTCAACAGAAGTGAAGGTCCAAGGAAGATACTATGAAAATATACGGAGAACATTTTGAGAAACCTTTGGTCTTCTCGTTTGAATATTTAGAGCTGGCTGTTTTAGGGGTGTCAGTCCTCCCCAGTCGCTCCTGTTTTCCAGAGACTGACAGGTAATCGTGAGGATGTGACAGGTTCGCTGTAGATAGCACGGGACTATTGTGAAGGCCCTCAATGGAAGCTCCTGGCAAATGCACACTGTGGACTATGGGCTTCTAACACAGAAGTGACTATCCTCTTCAATTAGTTGTCTGGAAGTCTACATTTGGCATTCTCTGTTGAAAATGGCGATTTAAAACTATGGATGTTTTCTATGATTAATTGAATCTTGACTGTTTCACATTAATTATAAAAGATTCATCAGACTCAGAGAGCTATGAAGCTTTTAGTAAGCTCATGAGTTCTTTGAGATTTACTAGAACCCTTCTTGGCTTAACCAGCAACAAATGCCGTGGTAGAGGATATACCAGAGTGACACCGAGGGCCAGTCCTCCAGGAACACTCTTCTGTCACTACCTGCTGGATACCGAAAACTGAGGAAGCAACCTTGAGTGCCTGCTCCCCTGCCAAGCAGCTGCACTAAATTTTTCAGTTGCCCAGGAGAGACTGAAGCTGCCCATCAGTGCCCTGACCGCTAATGAACAGGGTGAGTTCACATTCTCCAGAAATAGTCACAACATAATTGGTTACATAAATAGGTGATTAGATTTCAAAAGAAGGTTTTGCAGGCTGTGAATTTAAATGTTATTTGGTTATAGACTCTACACGGACTTTCATTGTACACATTATTTTTACATGTTTCTTGTATGTACGGCATACTTTCGTTTGCTTGTTTGTAACTGAGAGTCATATGCACTCAGCTACAGCTTCAGCCTTACACTGAAGGGTTTAAATTAATAAATTACATCCCAGCCCATCTTGAAATGTCAATCAATAATTTGCTATTAATAATACACAGGTATCAACAATGATCACAGTGTATTAAATTAGAAATCACCATGAAAATTAACATGAAAAAGCAAAGAAGTGAAGATGATAATGGGAAAGAAATAGAATGTGTGGAAGTGTTTAATTTGAAAAAGAAAGGATAATTTTAAGAATTATCATCATAATCTAAGTTATATATATATAATGATTTTAAAAAATAATTAATGATCTGAGAAGGATCCAATAAATGGAAATTTCAGTTATGTATATAGCATGAAAGGATTCCATATCAAAAATATGGAAGCCAGAAGAAGCAGAAAGAACTTGGGGAAATTTTTGTGGGTTTTAGTAGCTCCATAAAATTTAGTCCAGACTTGCCTTTAAATGCTTTTCTACCTTTACCATTTTCCAAAGGCAGGAATACACACTCCGTTTTTCTACAGCATTTCAAAGAAACATTCGCTCATTTTAAGTTTAAGTGCTTCAGAGCATTTTTCATGCATATAGTAGAAAGGCTACGCAACAGTAAATACACTTTATAATTTTGAGGCTAATGTAATGTGATGAAAGCTACAGACTGCAACAGTATCTCACCTTTGTGCTCTCCCACCAGGATCCAGTTCAGCACATGTGGGGGTTTCCAATTCATGGCACCCCTATAAACTCACCTAACCTTGAGGATATTCACTTAACTAAGCATTCACTTCCTATCTTTTATGAAGCATTGAGCTTTGCAAAATTCATTTGGCCATGCAACATTTGTACTTCTCACAATTACAGGTAGCTTTCACATGTTTGACAAGAATGTTACAGAAGCTCCTATCCCGTGCTTGCTCAGCTCATCTGTTTGAGGAGATGGTAGGCTACAATAGTGATGACAACAATTTTCATCATGTGGATACCATATATCAAGTTTCACCTATTTTTGTTGTGGCTTAAAGTTGTGTAAAGCCTTTGAAGAAGATGAAGTTCATTCAGGTGTCAAGATTGAAGTTGCTGGCCATGCATTTTTGAACCTTTGTGTCCATTGGTGAACGTTGTTTCCTTTATTATGATACCTTTGGAGGTTAGAAACCATTTCTTTCAAAGAAATTTTTTTTTGTTTCATCCCATTTACGTATTTACTTGTTTATTTACCAGTTTTTTTTTGTCAAGGCATTTTCTCAGATAGAGGTTTTTTTTTTTTTTCACACTATGTTTTTGACCTCCTTTGCATGAACTTTTTGGTGGAAATAGAATGAAGTCGGTGGGTGAAATTCAGTTGTGCTCTTCTTCTAAACACAGCTTGGGACTCTGTTGTCAGTGCATTAAACTGTTCAGTCCTTATCTCGCTGCCTTTTCAAGTTGTAGAGATTTGTTAGCATGATGTGTGTCATGCGGAAAGCCACTCACATTTCATCTCTCAGTGTGCTTCTCAGTGAGGTGGTAAGCATATTTGGTTTTTACATTAGCTCATCCATGCTTTGTTCTTTTGTCTGTTGTTGTTGGGTTTGTTTTAGTTTCAGTGGTTGTGGTAGTGATGGTATTTGAGATACTGGTATTTTTCTTTTTAAATTTATTAAGGATCTGTGCTGGTGGTAAGCAACTGGCTATAAAACACCTTTCTTGTCAGTCATGTCTGTGCTGCAAATGTTTACAAAAAGGCCTGCCTTTGTGAGTCACTAGCTCTGGAGATTTCTTCCTTTCTCCTGTCAGACAATTAGCAGGGACATCCTTATGCATTTCCAACTTGCCCATCTGACCCAAGCCCTAGTCTCTCATTTATTCTTCACTGCTTGCTCTACTGTGGAGATAACTCTGTTTTGCTGATCCTCACCTGGAAATCGGTTTGTTTGCCCCATCACTGGGACACTGCAAATTAGCTTCAGCTCTCTATTCCTCAGCCTTGGGGTAAAGCCAGTTTTAAGACTTGGATTCCCTGTAGGGACTATAGCCTTCAAGGGTTTTCCTTGAAGGGAAATTTTGATAAGCAAAAGTTACATTTGGGCAGAACAGATTGTGATAATAGGGATTATTTCCAGAACTGTGACACTTCATTCTAAGGAGTTCCCACTGTGAACTGGGGGTTCACAGGGCTTGCAGAGGCATGTGGGGTACACTGTCATATCAGAACTATTTTCAGGTAAAAAGTAATCCATATGCTTTTGTTTTGTTCTCATCCTTTTGCACGTGTGATTTGCAATTCTTCAAGGCAGAATGTTTTATAATATTACAGTCGAGTGAGGGCAGATGCTCATGACGGGATTCAGCAGACTTCTCTTTGTTCAGGTATCAAAGAGATTTGCTAAGGTGTAAATAATGCAATTCTCCATGCAGGTGATTACTTAGAGAAATAATGATCATTTATTTAAATATGCCATGCTTATTATTTTTAAATGTATTAATAAATATTTGAATTTCACCTCAAACTCGACTTACTGCATGACAAATACTACTTGATAAGATATATATATATGAACAAAAGCAATAGGGAGCCTCAAATTTAAATTAAAAAAACAGAAATATTGATTCTATATTTGAAGATGATTAAAGATATGCTTACAGTTCCTTCCAATAGCCAGAATTTCTGTCTCCAGAGCTGGATTCTGTATAAGCAGCCTCCTCTAATCATTTTTAACTTCACATATGACTCATTCTTCTAAGGAAGTGTCTTTTCCCCTGATCAGAATTTCACCTGATTTGGAACCTGCCTATCCTGCATCACTTCAGCATTCACTTCCTCGGATACATTCTGTGGAGACAGCTCCTGCAGCATTTGCCTCTAAATCACGGAACACATGGCTTGAGTCTGTGTATTAGCACTTTGTCCTCTTCCACGTGGAAACTGTCCTTTACCGAGCACACCAGGAAGAAGGAAGGTTGACCCATAAATGCTTGGCTATGGTTGTTACTCCCCAAGTCAGTCAGTGCAGAGCTTGCTTCCTCCCTGTTTTTCCACCTCTTCGCCCAGTACTGGGGTACTAAGCCTCTCATCTATTCTATGATGGATTCATATATTCATATAGAAAATACATTTCTAATAAGTTAGTTGTTTTTAATGGGAATATTCTAAAATTCTGTGATAGTTGTTGGTTCTTGTGCAGTGTTTCCAGACACAGTACATTTTTAATATTTATTTATTTATTATGTATACAATATTCTATCTGTGTGTATGCCCTCAGGCCAGAAGAGGGCACCAGACCTCATTACAAATGGTTGTGAGCCACCATGTGTGATTGCTGGGAACTGAACTCAGGACCTTTAGAAGAGCAGCCCATGCTCTTAACCACTGAGCCATCTCTCCAGCCCAACACAGTACATTTTTTTACAACTACACCCTTACACTGTGTAAATTAGCGAGAGGGCAAGAAACGTGCCTGACTGGCTAAAGCACTTGCTGCCAAGCCTGCCGACCTGAGTGGAAGCTCTGAAACCCTCGTGATCATGATCGAAGGCAGAGACTGATTTTCACAACGTCCCTGCCATAGATTTGGAGTTCCCCCTGTGCAGAATGGTGCAGAGATTTTAATGTAGCATTCTGCATGACAGTCTTTCCTGCTCTGAAGTGCGAGATGGTCCCAATTATGATTGCTGCTAAAGAGAAAGGTCGGTAATAGGAAGCCTGGAGAGCATTGTGCGCATTCTGACTTCATTTTTTAATCATTGCTGTGTGTCTCTCTAGTGCATCTGTCCATTGCAAAGCCAGGCTGGTGATTCTGATGCACCATCGTGGCTAAAGGCAGCCCATCATTTCAGCAGGCTCTTCACATTGTGTTGTTGTTAATGATGCCTTTTATTTACCAGAACCATAGGCAATATGATATTACTCTCAGCCCAGCAGGAGACTTTTAAAAAGTGTAATACATTGGCTCTAATGTTTCTGATCAGGTGGATCCAGGCTGGAAAAACTCCAAGTGGATAATTACATTTTGCTACCTATAATTTCCACCACTCCTTTGAGAGCAAATCACATTCTTCTCTTTTTAAACTCAACACATGTGCGATGTTTTCTGAATGATATCTTAAAAGGAGAAGGAAATTAGACTTAACCTCAGGGAGGCAGGAGAAAAAGAACAAAAAAACAGAGGGGGCATTCTAGAATCAGGAGGGCACTGTTTTGTTCTTCTCTTCAAAATCTGTGACTACGTTTTATTTGACCCCTTTTTCCTCAGTTACAAACAAGCAGAATTCTCAGGCCTGACATTTCACCAATAAAGAGAGTTGGCAATCTAATGAAATCATTCTTACTAATTCATACACTTTATATTTGGACATAGGGCTGAGATATTTGAATTTTTAACAAGGATAGCCAGTGGAAGGGGCAAGGCACAGCACAAAGCAGTGGCTTGTCATGGCCGACACCACAGCACACATGTGACAGATAGTGAGTGTGATTCTGCTGCTCACAAATAAACTCACTAGTCACATTGAAACTGAACTGCTTTTTTGTTTATTTTATTGTTGTTTTTTGTTTTGTTTTGTTTTGAGACGGGGTTTCTCTATGTAGTGTTGGAAACTGTCCTGGCACTTACTCTGTAGACCAGGCTGGCCTCTAATTCACAGAGATCCGCCTGCCTCTGCCTCCCAAGTGCTGGGGTTAAAGGCATACACCAGTATGCCTGGCTTGCACTGTACCGCTTTTTAAGGGCAAAATAAATACCAGATTTTGTATTCGTGTACAATTCTCTGCTTATAACATGGAAGGACCAAGCAGAACTCTGAAAACACCTATGATACTACACTGTTTTGGAGATGAGGGACCCCATTTTAGCCAGCCTCAACCATACCTTTAAGGAACAAATGCACCTATTGAGTTGAAGGGTAAAGGTGAGTGAATGACTCAGATGAAACACAGCATCTCGTGCAAGAAGATGGAACTCTGGAATTTACAAAACAGCAGAACTCCTGATAGTCTGATCAGATGGAATGCTATGTCTGGATATGGATCCTGTGCCATGGCTCCTGGATGGGGGATTCTTCCTGCCAGGTATCCCACGATTTCTTCCACTGCACTGGCATTCTTCATACATTACTTCATTGACTATTCACTTTCCACTGCTCTTGTACAACCTTCCGAGAAATATCACAGTAATTCTCCTGAAACTTCTTCATATTAAATGACTTTAGTTGTTAGAGTTTTCCCACATTTACCTCACTGGCTTCCCATATTTGACAAATGCCACGGTTCTTCCGAGTAAGATTCTCAGGCAACTGAGGCTTTGGTCATTGTTTTCCCCTTTAGAAGTCCATACTTAACAGAAATAGCCACACTTATTAGCATGAGAATTGGTAAAGATTGGCTAGAAATGTACAGATAATAAATATCTAATATTTAAAGGTTATGGATGCTTTCTTTTCCTGTTATTTATTTTTAATTATTCATTATTGTTTCTTTTGAAAAGCTGAAAGAAATGTTTAGTACGGGGTTTGAAAACATTCTGCTCAACACTGTTACAAATGGTAGCATGAGGATCTCAACAAGTTCTGTAGAAGTGTGAGGATGAAGGGCACATGATGAACCCTTGCTGCTAAGACCCCCTGGGTTCCAGTTGTTGGGCTGGAGTGACGGCCTAGGGCTAAGCTTGTTGCATGTATGGTGCACTCAACTTCTATTCACAGTGCCTATATGGGGCGACTCACAACCCTCTGCAAGTCCATCATCAGGGAATCTGACATTCTCTTTTCAACTTTGGGGACACCTACATGCGTGTGCTTGTATACACACACGCACACACACAAACACACACACACACACACACATGGGAGGAAGAGAAAGAGTGGAGAAACATATGCATACTGTTTTTTGAAAAAGTAGTTCTCTCTTTCTTTCAGTTAATATGCATGACTGGTTTTGCCTATATGTATTTCTGGGTACCATATCAGTGCTTGGTACCCATAGCATCCAGAAGAGGCATCAGGTGCCCTGGAACTGGAGGTGTGAGCTGTCATGTGATTGTTGGGAACTAAACCGAGGTCCTCTGTTTGCACTTGTGCTTTTAACTGCTGAGCCAGCTCTGCAGCCTCTAAGAGCTGTTGATCTATAAACTTTCCAATTTCACTAGACTAATGCTTTTCTGGGTACATATCATCACCTCAAAACTATTCTGTTTTTTATTTGTTACTTATTTTATAATTTGAATGAGGTAACGTATCTCCACCCTTCTGTAAATAATTTAATTACCCCCTTCTAATGTCTGATATTTTCTTCCATGTATATTTGGAGTGTGATTCTTATTCTTCTATCATGAATAAACCTGTTTGCACTCATTTAGGATCGGGTGTGACTTACTAAGAAGAAGGTGTTGATGTAATCTAGATCTAGCAAGTCAAGTGATGACACAAGCTTTTAAACTACCTTCCACATTCCTGCCTTCTGACACTGATATGGGTCCTGGAGATTTTATTTTATACTCACAACTTCATATTTAAAGAAAGGTATCAACACCACACTCTTGGAACCTCCTCACTTGGCTTCATTGGTGGAAAGATATTTTAGAGAGGATTCTAGGAGCAAAGACCATTAAAATAAAAAAAAATGAGGAGAAAGAAAGCAGGGAGACAGGAGATGCAAACCAGACTCAGGGAAGATTACTAACAACAAAATAGATCTTGTTCATGCTGACATGATGAGATTTGCTAAGGAAACATACTTCTGACACTTGCTGTCTCCTGAGTTCAGAAAGGCCAAGCCAGGTAGAAGCAGAAATGCTTGTGAGGCAGTTTCTGATTTGGTAATGAGTGGAGTAGCCAGGGCAGTGATTGGCCTACTAAGCAGGAGACTCCTACTGTTCAGCAGTAAAATCAGAAAGACTGGAAAAAAGGAAAGGGAATGGGGGTCTTGAGAGGTGGCTTCAGCAGTCAAACGTTTGTTCTGCAAGTGTGAGGACTTGAGTTCAGATCCCAGCACTCAGGTAAAAGCTGGGAATTGTGGTATGTACCTGTGACCTCAGTGCTAAAGAGGGGAGATAGCAGGATCTATGGGGCTTCCTGACCAGTCAGTTGAAGGGTAAGCTCCAGCTTCAGAGAGAGACTCTGCCTCAAATATTTTAAATATGGTGGAAACTGATTGGGAAGATATCTGATATAGACCTCTGACCTCCACATACATGAGTACATGTACACATACTTAAATTACACAGGTGTACATGCATAAAAAGTACACACATAGACACAAGGAAATAGCCTACTAAGAACAGTTTTTTCCTCAAGTTTACCCAATACACATTCCAGAAAAGGAACACAGATATACAACACACTCAGAATATCCAGTTCCAGTGTGGAATGGGACATCTGAAAACAGAGCTCACACTAGGTATGTGACCCTGTGCCTCCAGTATCTAATTCAGAACTAGGGCATGTTTGTCATCACTGTGAAGATGCATTAGGCTCCAGGCTCTTTGTTCTCCATATTCCATTAGTGACCATCATGGGGCTTTCCCATTAAGAGACTGAGGAAAAACATGTTGACAAGATGATTACATTTTATCCAAAAGCTACCCTTGAACTTCATGAAGTTTTCCCTCTCCAGCTTGTCATTCTGAATACATAAGCAAGTGAAGTTGTATGTAGTTCTGGGTCTCATTAGCCATTCATTGTCTTTACACCAAACTATAGACAAATGCTTTAGCCAATTAAACTTTCAGGTTGTTCTTTTTCTTATTTTTGGAAAAAGAAATTTGTCATCCACTGTCTTCTACTAGAGTTTTCTAGGGATTTGCTTGGACAATGCAGAAAATCCTAGTGTACAAAAGCAGTTCATTGCTAGGAGCAGGAGGAAGGGGTCTGCCTGCCCCTTTCCACACTATGCGTACAGCCTACACCAGTGTAAACAGACACACACATTGCCTTCAATGTTATAGATGGAACTGTATGCTCATTTTTCAGTGCTCAAAACACAGGTCCTAGTCAACTCATTTCTACAGGAGTGTGTTAAAATAATATATATTATCTTAACTACTGAATTTCAGCCATTAAATATTGCTTTTGGGGGTATTCATTTAGCAAAACTGCTGTTAAACTGTAAATGTCATGATTTTGAGGAAATGCAGCACAAGGTCATCGAATGTTTCATTTTCTCAATTATTTTAGGTTCTTATTTTTTAAGGAAAGAATTCAATTAGGAATTTATTTAACAAAAATATGCAAAGTAAACACTCCGCAAAGAGGCAAGAGTTGGTGGCCTCAAGTGTCAGAAGAAGGCTTGATGTATTCTTTGTCTTAACTGTCAAAGTATTTTTCATGACAGTTGTGAGGGGTTTGGCAGATTTATGGAATACCCCTTTTTCCTTATTAAATTCATGGTAGACTGGGTTTACAATTTAGAATATTTTCTCTATGATCTTCACAAAAGCAGGGGTATCAAAACCACAATGCGTGATATCAGATCTTCTGGGTAAATAGACCCTTTCTTGGTGTACTGTGTGAGAAAAATTCTCAATGCCTTAGTTTCTTATCTAACAGGGAGGATTCCACCATGGCTCCGAGATGGTTTAGCCACAAAGAGCCATTCTGCCTTCCAGGAGGCAAAACTGCTATGTTCCTGAGCTATCTTGCTTCTAGCATCTTGCCTGACTTGTATCAGAAGTAGCCTGCTGTTTTCATCGCTGTTTTGGGAGCAGAGCAAAATTTGGTCTTCTAAAGGCCCAATGCAAAGACACCTTTCTGAATACAGACTGTATTAGGTCAGCTAATGTTCAGTTACAAGTCTAAATTCACCTAATTTTTCAAACCTGCTTATGTTGATAATCCCACTACTCCGGGGAAAGCCTGTCTAGCTTTTCTTCATCTTAAGATCATGCTTTCACCAGGAATTCTGTTCCCTTAGGAAGTGTCAGACTGAGAAACTGTAGAAAAAATTAGTTCTTTTTAAAAACAAAATAAAACAAACAAACAAAACAAAAACAAACAAACAAGCAAACAAAAAACCACAGTGCCACTTCAAAAATATGCTCATCAGAGAATGGAGAGGCCTGGAATCATCCAGAAGGCATTGTCTCCTGTGATGGGGAGATTAATTAAATGCAGCATCTGCATGACATCAGTCGTAGACAATTTCCAGCCATGAAATACCATTCTTTCCCATTAACTTGAGGGTCATTGGTGGCGGGCGGCGGGTGAGGGGATTGTCTCCATTTCACCAGACAGAGAACAAAACACTGTGACACGCTTAATATTTCTTCCACCGAGATGTCCACTCTGATTCCTCACCCTTTACGGAGTTGTTGATTTCATTTTGCACTTAGCTGCCAGAAAAACGATTGCATGTGCAAGACCAGTCCCAAAGCGAAAATGAATTATACATCAGAAGTGACTGCATTTGAGTCCAAAAACTTAAACTTCAGCATCTTTGAATTACTATATGATTTAAGAAGGAATACATTTAGGAAGATAGCAATGGACCAGGGTGAAGGGGTCAGCACTGGCCCAGTTTAATATAATTTAGCTTTCAATTATTTATTTTTTAAAGAGCTCCTAAGCACACTGAATCTCTTTAATGACAGTGTCATAAGTCTGGAGACTGGAGAAAAGACATAAATATAGCACGTTGTTATGCATGTAATGTTACAAGGCCTGCTGAAATCTAAAGTGCTTACTAGAGCGGACGAAGTCAACAGGACCAGTCAGCTGGCAAAATGGAGGGTGGCTCTCCTCCTCTGACGACAGCTGGCGCCTTTCTTCACAGATAAAACTGATTTTCTCCACCAAGTCTGAGAAGTCTATGTGTCTAGTTGCACACTCTGAACAAGTGCAACCTTGATTAAATTGCTGACCTTTAATTTTACCCACAGTTGAGTTAATTCAACAAAAAGTTTTCCCTGCATTCTTCAAGCAACTGCGCCATGATTAGAGCAGTGAACATGCCTGACAGGACACATACGAACCTGTCTCCTTCCCCAGGTTCATTGTCAAGGGATAAACTTGAGTCACTGAAGAAATGACAAGTGTTGGAAGCTTCTGTGTGACAGCTGACGGCCTCTTGGGTTTGGAGAGAGTCATNTTTTTTTTTTTTTGCAAAGGTGTGTCCTCTAGTCTGTCTACTGTGTTTTACACAGGAGTACATGAGCTGCACAAACTGGACCCTACATATGGTTATAAAACACTTATAAAGAATCCAAAGTTGGGGCTAGAAAGAGAGAGAGGGGGGATAGATCTGGGAGGAGTTAGGCAAGTAGGGTACACTGAATTAGATCAAGACGCATCCTATGAAATTCTCAAAGGATTGGTTGAAATATTCCATTAAAACAAAGTCATCAGGATTACAGTTTAGTTGAGCGGGAACTTTCAGCTCCAGCCCCACCTGTCTAGACAACAAGCTTGTTCTGCTCTGGGGTTAAAGACCTACTATCCCAATCCTACCCTGAACAGGGCAATAATTCATGTCCACAGAGACACCCAGGGTCCTAATTACAGTGCTTCTTCATAACCCCCCAGTGGTTTTGAAATGATTGGCTTCATCTCTCACACTTGTTCCTTTTCCAGATGCTAGGATCTTCCCTCATCCAAATTACAGGGGCACTGACAAGGAGACAGTGTTGGGGAATGTGAGCGTATGTACTCTCAGGTGCCTGCTATGTCACTAAAGGGCAAGGAGAAGAATTGCATGATCCCTGCATATTGAAGCCCAGCTCTCATGATTCCTTCTCAGCAGCTTCTAGATCCACAACTATTGAAAAGAGTTGTGAAGGAAGCGACAAAATGAAGATAATCCCAGGCTCCCCTTCTCTATTCTTGGAACTTGTTGGGCTTTAAAACCCTTGTTTCTATTCACTTGGGGGCATTTTCCTAGTTCTTAATGCCTAGGGACCCAACTGTTAAAATGTTACTTTACGTTTATGGATACCCTATGAAAACCAATGCTTTATTTCTGACTTCCTATATCTCATAAAACTCTGAAATACTTTCCTCATGCAAATGTCCATCTCCAATACTTTTTGTGGCTTCTGTCCTATTTTGAATTGTATATCCCACAGTTTAGGTAATATTGTTTCCACTTTTGTGTCACCAAACTCTCAGAGAACATTTATTTGTTAGTGAAGCCATCGGCTAATGCAGCCCACAGAAAAATCTTGATATATGGAGTGGCTTTTTTCATTGCTTTTTTCTTTACTCTTCTCTCATATATTACATGCAGACACCACTTTCTCCTCCCACTTCTACTCCAAACCCTCCCTCACCTTCATTCTCCCCAAGACTCATTTCTCCTCCATTTCCTTCCAGAAGAAAGAAGGACTACCAACCAAACATGGCATAACAAGTTTCTAAAAGATGAGGCACCATACCCTCATATCAAGGCTAGACTAGGAAAACCAGTAGGAGGGAAAAGGTCTCAAAATCAGGCGAAAGAGTCAGAGACAGGGCCTGCTTCCACTGTTAGGAGTACCAGTAGAACATCAAGTTACACAACCATAATATATATTCTCTCTCTTCCTTTTACACAGTTTGGATAGGGGTTTATCTATTTTGTTAACTTTTCTCTAAGAACCAACTTTTTGTTTCATTAATTCTTTGTATTGTTCTCTTTGTTTCTATCTTATTGATTTCAGTCCTTAGTTTGATTATTTCTTGCCATCTACTCCTCTTAGGTGTGTCTGTTTCTTTTTATTTTTTTTTTCTAGAGCTTTCAGGTGTGCTGCTAAGTTGCTAATATGAGATTTTCCTAAATTCTTCGTGAAGGCACTTAGTGGTATGAATTTTCCTCTTAGCACTGCTTTCATTGTGTTCCATATGTTTGGGTACGTTGTGCACTGATTTTCATTGAAGTCTAAGAAGTCCTTATCTTCTTTCTTTCTTTCTTTCTTCTGTTACCCAATGGTAACTCAGTACATAGCTTTTCAGTTTCTATGAATTTGTAGGCATTCTGTCTTTTGTTTGTCTGTTGTTGAAACTGAGCTTTAATCCATGATTGTCTGATATGATGAGGGAATTTGTTTCAATTTTTCTTTTATCTTTTGAAATTTGCTGTATGACTCAGTATGTGGTTTGATTTGAGAAAGGTCCATGAGGTGCTGAGAAGAAGATATATTCTTTTGTGTTTGGTTGAATTGTTCTATAGATATCTGTTAGAACCCCTTGGTTCATAATGTCTGTTAGCTCCAGTATTTCTCTGTTTAGTTTTTGTCTGGATGATCTGTCCATTAGTGACAGTGGGCTTTTGAAGCCTCCCACTATCATTGTGTGGAATTCTGTGTGTGATTTAACATTAATAGTATTTCCTTTACAAATATGGGTTACTTTATTTTTGTTAAGAATTTAAATGTCATATTTGTGGATTTTTTCCTTTGAGAAGTATAAAGTGTCCTTCCCCATCTTTTATGCTTAATTTTGGTTTGAGGTTTATTGTGTTAATATTAGAACAGCTACACTGGTTTACATCTTAGATTGATTTTATTAGAAAAGTTTTTCCTACTCTTTACTCTAAGGTAATGTCTGTCTTTGATGGTGAGGTATATTTTCTGTATGCAGAAGAATGATGGATCCTGTTTTTGCATCCATTCTGTTAGCTTGTGTCTTTTAATGATGATGATGGTGACTATTTACATCCTGACTTTACTTTCTCCTCCCAGTTCCTCTCTCTACTGCCTCTCTGCTGCCCCCTTATCCATTCCTCCTCCATTTTTTTTATTAAGAAAAGTATAAGTCTTTCATGGTTATCAACAAAGCATGATATATCAAATTGCAGTAAGACTAGGCACTTCCCTTTGGATTAAGGCTGGAAAATGCTACCCAGTATCAGGAGTAGGGTCCTAAAAGCCTGCAAATGAGTCAGTGACCGTCCCTGTTCCCACTGTGTGCAGTTTCACGAGAAGACTAAGATACACAACTGGAAAATATTTGCAGAGGGCCTGTGTCAGTCCCATGCACATTCCCTGGTTTACAGTTCCATATCATTGAACCCCTCTGTTCCCACGTTAGTTAATTCTGTTTGTTTTCTTGTGATGTCCTTTATTTCCTTGGCTCCTTTAGTCTTTCCTCTTCCTTTTCTGCATTATTCCCTGAACTCTGACTAATATTTGGCTGTTCCTCTCTGTGTCTATTTCAATCAGTTTCTGGATGAAGCCTCTCTGATGACAACAGTGCTAGACATCAATCTAAGTATAGTAGAATAACTTTAGGCATCATTACATTGACTTATTTAACCGCTGTGTTTGATTATTTTGTACTTCTCTGGGCTATCTATCCTCTGAGATATCCAATCTGTAGTTTCTCTTGCTTATCTAGATTTTCCATATCTAGAATTCTCTTCATATTTTCTTTACTGCTCTGTTTCCATCTTCAGGTCTTGAACAGTTTTATTCATTTCCTTCACCCCCTCTCCCTTCCTTTCATTCCATTGTAGCATAGTTATCTTTTATTTTACAGCTAATACTCACTTATGAGTGAGTGCATACTGTGCTTGCCTTTACCAGTCTGGGTTACCTCCCACACGATGCTTTTTTCTAGTTCCATCTATTTGCTTTCATATTTCCTGATATCCTTGTTTTTAACAGGTGAGTAATACTCCATTGTGTGAATGTAGCACATTTTCTTTATCCATTCCTCAGTACTGGAACATCTAGGTTGTTTCCATGTCTGGCTATTACAAATAAAGCTACTGTATATACAGTTGAGCAAGTGTCCTTGTGCAATCATTGAGCATTCTTTGGGTATGTGCTCAGAAGTGGTATAGCTGGGTCTTATGGTAGGGTGATTCTCAGTTTTCTGGGGTACTGCTACTATGACTTCCAAAGTAATTCTTCAAGTTTGCACTCCCAATAGCAATGAAGGAATATTCCCCTTACTCCAAATCTTCTCAAATGCGAACTGTTGCTTTTTTTTTTCTTAGCCTTTGTGACAGGTGTAAGATGAAATCTCAGAGTCATTTTGGTTTATATTTCTCTGATGGCTAAGGATGTCGAACATCTCTGTATGAATTTCTTGGCCATTTGTGTTTATTCTGTTGAGAATTCTGTTTACATTTATGCACCATTTTTAATTGGATTATTCACTTTATGAATATCTCATTTCTTGAGATCTTTATTTATTTCAGAAACCAGCCCTCTGTCAGATATTGGGTTAGTAAAGATCTTTTTTCATTCTGTAGGCTGCTGTTTTAACCTTTTGATGGTATTTTTTCCTTACAGAAACTTTTCAGTTTCATAAGGTTCCATTTATTAATTGTTGATCTTAGTGTCTGTGCTATTGATGTTGTGTTCAGAAATTTCTCGGCTTTCTTTATGGAATTTATTCATTTCCTCCAATTGTTTGTGGTTTCTTCAATTTTTAATTGATTTATTTCCTCTTTAATAATCTTCCTCATCTTCACAAAGTTGTTTTTAAGGTCATTTTCCTGTGCTTTAGTTGTGTTGAAATATTAAGAGCTTGCTGTATTATGGTAGCTGGACTCTCAGGGGTCATATTGCTGTGATTCTTATTGAGCATGTTCTTACGTGGGCACCAAAGCACCTGGATTTGGGATGACTATAGGTCTAGGTATGGATTTCTGAGTTTATCTTTTTTGGATGGGTATTTTGTTCTTTAGGTTTTGTTTCCTTTTTGGTCCTGTGGTTTTTATGGGCTGGATTTCTGGTAGCCATTAGGTCCCCATGTCCATGAAAGAGTCTCTGTTTGAATTTGGGGCTAAACTTCTAGAGGCTAGCTTGTCCTTTGGTCGAGGAGAAGTGGGTCTCTGTCCAAGTTGGGCAGGGGTGGGTGGGACATGGTGAGGAAGAGATAAATGGGGATTGGATATTGTGTCAGGGGGCACTGAGAGGGTAGAGGAGGTCTTTAGGTGGGCCACCTATCTGAAGTTCTGGTGGCTGGTGAGGCCTCTGTTCTAGCAGTGAGTCTCTGCCTGAGTTCATCTGTCTGTTTATCTGGCTGGTGTGACTTACACCTGTTTTTCTGGCTGACATGGTCTGTGGCTATACTTCATATTGGAATGGTCTGCACCTGATCCATCCATATCTGTGTAGAGGAGGACAGTGAAATGGGAAGGAATGTCTGCAGAGTCTTTTAGAACATACCAGGGGCTTGAGAGTGTTCCAAGAGCAGGTGAGCCCCTTAACTGTCTTCCCAACAGGCAGGACCCTCATATGAGCAGTGGATATCTGCCTGTCTGGAATGCCTTTTACAAATAATGTTTATTGGCAAATAGTGATGTTAACCATTTTATAGTGTTTATTTTGTCTGATATTTCTTTTAAGTTTCAGGGAAAGAATTCAGTAACTGGAACAGAAACCATTATGACTTTCAAGTCTGAAAAATTTATTTTGTGAAGATCAAATCCTGGCTTATCCTATCAAAACACTATGGCTTTTTCTACAATAAAATTATTTCTTTGAGGGCATACATGTGATACTCTTTATCACACAATTTCTGTCTGGCCAATCAACTCTATGGTAGTTTTTATTTTTCTTCTTTGATATTATTTTGGTATGGATTCTGATAGAGTTCTGATCTCACGACTCTTCTCATGGCTGTGATGATACCCAAAACTAATGCATAGAAGGAAGCATTTGCTTGGCTCATGGGATGAGGGTACACTCTATCCTGAAAGAGAAATCAAGACAGCATGAAAGGGAAGTAGCTGATCACTTTGGGTCTGGAGCTAGGAAGTAGGGAGTGATGAATGCTGGTTTTCAATTTGTTTTCTCTTATTCTCCCTCAGCCCAGGACTCTGGTCTACAGAATTATGTTGCTTACAGTGAGAGATTCTTTTCTTCTCAACAATACTAACCTAGACAATTCCCATAGATTTGGCTCCACTCTTGTGGAGTGTTGATTCTGCCAAGTAGACAATACTTACTTTTCACAGTTACTATATTGTACTTGTTTCCCATATCATATTAAAAAGTGTCAGTTTTCAATTAAAATGAACATTAGCTGACAAGATTCCCTTTCTTCTTGAGAAGCTTCACATAAGTTAGCAGGTCTTGGTAGGTACTCGGTATCAGAAAAGAAAAACCCAGAGATATGTGAATGAACTCAGAAGGTGGATACCTCCTGGATGTACAATGATTTCCCAAGAATACAACAAAGTGCACAAGATGAGATAACTGTTGGTACCTCAATCTCAAAGTCTTCTGCTGGGTGGAAACACAGTAGTTCTCTTCTGCCCACTATTGGCTATTGCAGACAACCGTGTCTACTGAGCCAAGCAGATATCATATGTGTCCTACAATTGAAGTTCTGAAACTGGTCAGTTCTCTCATTTATCTGAATCCAAAGCTAACTCGCTTGTCACTGGCCATGCCTTTTTGACATTAGATACATTGAGATATTCCTGACTCCCTGTTGCTGTGTTGTGCTGTGCCACTTGGTTTACGGAACCACTTGTCCCATCAGCCTGGTGTTTCTCACCTTGGTCAAGTGTGAAAATGGATGTGTGCTGTGAAGAAAAACAAATAGTAAGCAAATAATCAGGAAACAGAAATTGGGGCCCAGATAGCAAATTTATCACTTATTATCTGTTGATTGAGACTCTTACTTCTTATAAGACAACATTGAAGCTTTGCTTTCTCAACTTTGAAGTTCAGAGATTGTAACCACATTCACGTACAGCTTAGTCTTTTAGGAACACAATTTTGCTTTTCAAAAAGCTCTTTTTCAGCCCCTCAAGCCTGGAGCAGATTGAGCCTAGTCCTGCTGCTTGGGTCAGAGCTGCACAGATCAC
>LOEQ01003515.1:92226-108123 GCA_001685075.1 Bramus lutescens
GGTATAAGCTAGCCGTGCGGGAGCTGGGTGGGACGAAAAGCAGGGCCCGCTCCCCTAATCACTACAGCAGGTTTCTTGTTCACACTACTCTCTACATCCTTGGATAACATTTCTTCCTTCTGGGAACAAGGCAAAAGCACTGTCCCTTGCCCCCCTTTGCCGGGAAGCACCAAGAAAGAAAGGTGGGGTAGAGTCACAGAAAGAACTTGCTAAGTTACGGTCTATTTCAGACAATTCTGATTCTTGTGGGCTCTTTGGGAGGCAGACAGACTTCTTTTCTTCTAAATTTTCAGTTGTCTCAGGGTCAGTTCTGTGTCCCTTTAATGAGATGAAGTTTTTCCTGATGACCACAGAGCAATAACATTTTGGGGTAGTAGAAAAGACTCTCCACTCTTTTTTGGTGTTAGTAGAGAAAGAACTATCGCAGAGTTGATTTTTTTGTTTCAAATTTGAAATTTGTGTCACAGTTAATGAAATCAACCATAGGGTTTAGAGTATATCTTGCTAATTTTTGAGACACTATTCAAATTGCTTGGTTTATAAGATTTGAAGAAGACAGTAGTAAAAGTGCATGGAAAATTTTTGAAACTGTATACATTGGTAATTAACATTAACAGCATAGCTTTCTTTTTTGTGCCATTGTGCTTAGCTGCCTGCTTGCACCCCCATCTCATTTATAGATTTAGTATCATTAGAAATGATTAATTATTGAATGATTCCATTTCAGAAGAAAAACAAAAAGCTTAAAAATAGAAGGAGTTGGGTCTCCATAGAACGACACTAATAATTTTTCTTGTTATTGTTTCCTAAGCCGCATAACACATACTTGTGAACATCACTAGTGAAGTAAATTCAGATTACTTGACATATATAGAAAGAAAATAGGGATTATGTGCAGACAGTCATTGGTTTGCATGAGGGGTTACAGCATCCATTTCTACCTATTATCTGCTGATGATCTGAAGTCAAATCTTTATTGATATCAAGGAAGACCAATTTATTTTTATTTCTTCTCCTCCTCCTCTTCTTCCTCCTTTTCTTCTTTCTTTAAAGTAGGCCAGTACAATGCCTCTCTGTCTATAGTTTTAAAGTTAAGAATGTAATGATTTAATAGTTACCTCTAATATGTAAATATGACTGGATTGTTATTTTTTCAGTATAGGGGATGGAAACTAAGACCACATATTCTGTCTTACCTCCATCAGACATGCACATAAAATTATATCCTTACCATCTTTTTATATAATGTGAAACAAAGGAAAAATTTATGTAATGGCAATTTCATTTCTAAAGGAAAGTGGAGACATTCATACATGTCAAGAGTAAGACATATATTTATGCAAAATGTTTTGATAGTGCCTTTTAGTTTTGTGATTTTTCTAAACTTATAACATTATTAAACTGCTCTGTGTGAATGATATAATGTGCCCAGTTTCTCCTTCTCCATGATGATCCTCATTTTCCCATAGGCCCAAAGCACATTTCCTTTTGAAAACTGTCTTCTTATGGAGTCTATCTTTCACTGTTAGTGTCCTTGTCAGGACCACACAAATCCCAACCATGCTTCAGTGGCAAAGGCACTCTTAGAATCTCAAGGCAGACCAATTATGTAGACCCATTTTTGTTATAGAATTCTCCAAGAGGTTGATAGGGACCCTGCTGAATGCAGTTCAAATTAATTTCTCTTTCAGCCAAATGCTGTTCTCCTTATTCCCTTGAAGTCATAATTCCCAATGATACTGTTCAGTAAATATTCTGTGAGTAAATTTCTAGTTTGGAGTTTATTTGCTGGGGAGCTGCTTGTAATGGATAGGATCATCTAGGCTACCTGCCATGGACTAAGGCAGCAAACTGTGTCCACCCCGTGTTCAGAAGTAAGATGCCCTTTTTTTGCTGCTGTACTATTACAGTTTAAACTTTCAACCTCAAGTCACGGCAAGCTTCTGCCAATCTTCATTCATGTTTTTTTGTCCGCACCTACTGTGTTTGAGCTGTGGTCTCCGGTGTGTCACTGAGTGAGTAAATGACTGACTATGTGAACAAGCAGTAACTGACAGAACGGCCTGTCAATATTCCCTCTGTTCCTCTCTTTGAATTTATAAAATTTTAGTTTGGATACACTCTTTAAGAAAGAAAATTAGAGGACCACAAGAACATTAAAATAATTTTTGGAGGGCTAAGCATCCAGTCTGGCATACATAAAAGATTTATGGAAGACAGGGTTAGCACAGCCAAACAGTCATATTGGATTTAGGGCTTCTTATTAGCAACAAGACTGTTTCACGATCACGACAATGTGTTCTCTGAGGTCTTGGGGGAACCAACAGAAAGAAAGGGGGTTGATGCCATGATTGTGTGGAGATCCTCATGCAGACCTTGAAAACAGAAATGCTCAGCACCAAAAACGGCTTTCCCTTTCTCTCTTCTAACAATAGACAAGGAGTTTTTTCAAACTGAAGTTCCTATCCACAAGATACAGTAATCCATGTATGCAGAGATAGCCACATGGTATTCATGGTAGACAAATGAGCATGTGGGTCTGCACATTAATACTAATAGGCAGAAAGATGGATAGCAATGTTCTATATTGATGAAATAGCTCCATAGCTTTGGCTCATTTACTTTCATTGTTTTAGAACATTAAATTCTATTCATATAAGATAATGATTTCATCATATTGTGGAAAGACAAATGCAGTGTTGTAGAAATTACTTTAAAGATGTGTTACATTTGTTTATGCTGTGGAATATCACTGTGTAAAGGTGTGTTACATTTGTTTATGCTGTGGAACATCACTGTGCAAAGGTGTGTTACATTTGTTGACACTGCATGTGTTTAATGATATAAGGATGTGTGTTTAATTACGTATGATGCGCTGCATTTGTTTTACCTTTCCTACCTAAGGCACCTGATTGATCTAATAAAAATCCACATAGCCAATAGATAGACAGGAGAGGGGAGGTGGGGATGATGGCAGAATTAATAAATAAGGGGGAGAAATCTAGAGAGAGAAGAAAGGAGAGAAGGGAATGAGGGGGAAAGAGAGGGATCTTCCTGGGGCCAGAAGCCAGGTAGCTTCTGCCAGCCAGACATAGAGACAGCAGGAAACTAAGATATACAGAAAGAAAGGCAAAATGTAGATAAAGAGACAGATTAAAATAAGAACTAATATATGACTGAGAATTCATGACTAACAAAATTCTCCATGTCTTGATTAGGGAGTTGATAGGTTGCCCAGAAGAAAAATGCTGGTAGACAGTATCTTAATGATTATGTGCTGCTATTGTTGATATAAAAGTACTGGCAAAAACATTCTTGAATATGTCTTCACAATAACATGTGCACATGTGAAGATTTCTTTGAAATACATAGACAGAAATGAAAGGACTTGGTCTCAAGTGTGAGAATATCTTCATAATAAAAAATTATTTGCCAAAGAGATTATGTCACACTTATCAGTGCTACACAAATATTTACTTATATTTATTTATTCTACACCTTATTTCAGAAATAGGTGTTATCTTCTACCAATTTGGGTGACATCTTTTTCTTTACTTATTCACATTTTAGAATAATGTTTCTCTTCCCCATGTCAATATATTCTCATGTAATTAGTGGTCCTTTACAGTTTATCTTAGTGTGCGTTCTGTGTTCCTTAAGATTGACTCCTGGACCTGTGCATGCTAATACAGTAGTTAACTACTGAATGATTGCTCTATCCCTTTGGCTCACATTCATCTAGCTATGTTTAGAAAATTAATTTTATTAATTAGTAAAAGGTGCCCAAAGCTTTTACAGGTTATTTTTGTCCTTTTTAAAAAACCTAGATATGTGAGCTTCTAAATAAATTTTAGACAGTCAACAGTAAGAGGTAGAGATCCAAATAAGTTTTTATGGTATAGGTTAAGTGATTGCCCTTGCAAAACTCTTACACTGTTTGCTTTCTCCTCTACTATCCATTAGCTTAGCTAGTAACTAATGTATGTCTCTGAAGACCTGATTCTAAGTCTGGCCCTTTAAGCTTTCCCCATTGTACTTCATGAGGTCCAGATACCTGGTAATGTTGTGCTTATTTTTTTTTCACTTAAAGCTTATTATTTGTTATTGAATTCTTCTTTTGCACACATAATTTAAAATCTAATTATACCACTAAAAATAAAAAGAGAACATTTTGGACTTTTGTTAGAACTGTGTTGGGCATGCAGGTGGTTGGGGAAGTAGCCTATTTTAATATTGCCTTCTCCTGTCTACAAGAAATGTGAATTCATTTCATAAAATATATTTTCCACTTATGATTTATAATTTTGTGCATAAGATGCTTGCAGATTATTTATTTCAAAAGATTAATGTTCAAACTTTGGAGCTGCATAGCATATTAATTTATTTTTTACATTTTTCAAATTATACACATTCTAAAGAAATGCAATTTGTTGCTTATTCTCTCTTATATCTAGTGATTTGCTAAATTATAGTAATATTTTTTCAATTCAAAGGTCTTTAGGATGGATAATCTGACTATTTAAAAGGAAAGTTCAAAAGCCTTTGAAAAAAGAAGTCAAAAAGAAACAAGCTTGAAGATCTATAAGCCCTCCAGCCAACACCATTCCAGTGATGGAAAAATTTGCAATAAAGACCTCATGAATGGATTTTCACAAACCCAGCTTTTGTGTTTGTCCTTGGAATGTGTCTACTGCTAAGAAATGGTGTTCTGCTGTGTTCAGATACCAGGTTCCATTCTTCTCGGAATAAGGCTTTGGGGTTTACTGTAGACAGAAAAGTAAAATATAACACCTTTGCTCGTACCTCCATCTATACTTCAAAAGAATCAGCTTGGTTTGATCCTCTCCCTGGAGTTCCTATTGATAGGATGGATGCCAGTCGTGTTATTTGTATACAACTTTTCAGAGCCTTAATGTGCTTCATGGAGTCAGTCCCATCCTAGTGCCTAACACAGACTAACACATTCTTTGTTCAAAGGCAGGCTTATCAAATTTTCGCTGCTTACCTTTCCCATGCAGGCTGGTACTGACTGAATGTGAAATGTGGAGGAATCTGATTCCAGTATCATTAGGCTGCAAAGGTACTGGGACAAGTAACTGAATGGCCTCTTTACAGGCTGCTGTAAAGCTGTTCCATGGACAAGTAGTAAGTAGAAGTGCCAGATTTTCCAGCAGTCTTTTGTAAGTAATTAAGTTCCACAACACTCAGGTCTTCAGGATGAAAAGTATTATTAAGGACGAACCACCTAAGAGGTAAAATATGGCAAAGAACACTCACACAAGTTAGGTTCTCTTACAGAAATTTATACACAAATATCAATAATTGTGAAACATATGGACACTATATTGAAATGTGACCCCCCCCACACACACCTGCACATAGGAGCCCTAGAAAGATAAACTGGTCAGGTCTTCTCATTTTCAGTGTGAACAAGTCATGGTACCCATGACTTTACTCCTAAGCTATCACCAAAGCTTCCCTTATCTATCCAGTAGTCACATTACACTTCAGTGCCTCTTCCTTACCCTCAGCTAAATGATGCAATCTCAATTTAAGGTGCAGTACCTGAGATATTTGCATATGTCTATCTATGCCACCCGTGATACATATATATGTTATCATGTTATGGAAAATATATTCATGTATGACCAACAGATTTGGGTCAGAGCCACACCATCATGTGGGGTTCTCCTTGGGTTCAAATGATTAGCTGTATAATCATGCTGCGTTTGGTTCAACACACATAAGGAGATGTTAAGTATCCATTTTACCATTCATATGTTGCCTTGAAAAATCCCCTTATTCACATTTCTGTTCTTATACAGTGTTAAGGAGTCATTACAAACTTGAGAACAGTGCCTGTTCTTTAATTCTGTGTAGAAACATTATAACAGAACTATATGTAAATTAAACCTTACCTAACAGTTATATGATTGTAACCAAGAATTACAGTGCTTCTATTACATAGTAATATAATAGGGTAATGTAACAACCCACTCTCTCCAGTGGACAGGTCAACCAGACAGAAACCTAACAGAGAAATAAGAGAACTAACTGACATCATGACTCATATGAAATTAACAGACATCTACAGAACATTTCACCCAAACACAAAAGAATACACCTTCTTCTCAATACGTCCTAGAACCTTCTCTTACATTAACCACATACTAGGTAACAAAGCAAACATCCACAGATACAAAAAAAAAATTGATGTAACTTTCTGTATCTTGTTGGATCATTATGGTTTAAAATTAGAATTCAACAGCAACTTAATTTCATAAAGCTCACAAACACATGGAAATTAAACAGTGCTCTATTGAACCACCCCTGGGTCAAAGAAGAAATAAAAAAAGAAATTAAAGACTTCCTAGAATTCAACAGGAAAAGAAGAAACAATGTACCCAAACCTATGAGAAACTAAGAAAGCAGAACTAACAGGAAAATTCATAACACTCAGTGCCTACATAAAGAAAGTGGAGAAAGCTCAGAGTATTGGCTTAACAGAACATCTGGAAACACTAGAACAAAAAAGAAGCGGACTCACCCAGGAGGAATAAAAGACAGGAAATAATCAATTGAGGGCTGAAATCAATGAAATAGAAGTAAAGAAAACAATACAAATAATCAATGAAATAGAGCTGGTTCTTGGAGAAAAAGCAACAAGATAAACAAGCCCTAATCCAAACTAATCAAAAGGCAGAGAGAGAACATCCAAATTAACAAAATCAGAAATGGATCGGGGGACATAACAACAGGCACTTCGTAAACCAAGAGAATCATCAGGTCATACTACAAAACCCTATACTACACAAAATTAGAAAATGTTAAAGAAATAGACTATTTTCTGGATAGGTACTACATACCAAAATTAATTCAACACCAGGTGGAAAAGTTAAATAGACCTATAAACTCCAAGGAAATAGAAGCTGTCATCAAAAGCCTCTGAACCAAAAATAAGCCCAGGGCCAGATGGTTTCAGTGCAGAATTCTTCCAGAACTTCAAAGAAGAGCTAATACCTATACTCTTCAAAGTGTTCCACATAATAGAAACAGAAAGAACATTGCCAAACTCTTTTTTGTGAGGCTACATTTACCGTGATACCAAAACCACATAAAGACTCAACCAAGAAAGAAAAAATACATATCAATCTCACTCATGAAAATAGATGCAAAAATACTCAATAAAATATTGGCAACCTGAATCCAAGAACACATCAAAAATTATTTACTGTGATAAAGTCAGCTTCATCCCAGAGATGCAGGAATGGTTCAACATATGAAAATCTTTCAATGTAATCCATCATATAAAAATACTGAAAGAGAAAACATATGATCATCATATTAGATGGTGAAAAATTATTTGACAAAATCCAACATTCCTTTATGATAAAGACTTGGAGAGAGAAGAGATACAAGGAACATATCTAAACACAATAAAAGCAGTATACAGCAAGCTGACAGCCAATATCAAATTAAATGGAGAGAAACTCAATGGTCCCACTAAAATCAGGAACAAGATAAGGCTGTCCCCTCTCTCCATATCTATTCAACATAGTTTTTGAAATTATGACTACAGCAACAAGGTAACAAAAGGAAATAAAGGGGATTCAAGTTGTAAAAGAAGAAGTCAAATTTTGCTATTAGTAGAGGATACGATATTTGCATAAGTGCAAAATCTCTACTAGGTAATTTTTACAATTGATAAATACCTTCAGTAATGAAGCAGAATGCAAGATCCACTCAAAAAAATCAGTAGCCCTCCTATATACAAATGATAAGGAAGCTGAGAAAAAAAATCAGTGAAGCATCATCTTTTACAATACCAGCAAATAACATAAAACATTTTGGGGTAATACTAACCAAAGAAGTGAAAGACCTGTTCAACAATAACTTTAAGTCTATGAAGAAAGAAAGTGAAGAAGACATCAGAAAATGGAAAGATCTCCTATGCTCTTTGATAGGTAGAATCAATATAATAAAAATGACAATCCTGCCAAAAGCAATCTATAGATTCAATACAATCACTGTGAAAATCCCAACACATTTTTTCACAGACCTTGAAAGAATAATACTCACCTTCATATAGAAAATCATAAAAAATCCCCAGATATCCAAAACAATCCTGTACAATAAAGGAACTTCCAGAGGCATCACTATCATTGACATCAAGCTCCATTATAGAGCTACAGTAATGAAAGCAGCTTGGTATTGGCATAAAAATAGAGAGGTTGACCAATGGAATTGAATCAAAGACCCAGATATTAATCCACACATCTATGAATACCTAATTTTTGACAAAGAAGCTAAAAATAAACAATGAAAAAAAGCATCTTCAACAAATGGTGCTGGCACAACTGGATGTCAACATGTAGAAGAATGAAAATAGATCCACATTTATTCCCATGCACAAAACTCAAGTCCAAATGGATCAAAGATCTCAATATAAATCTAACTACACTGAACCTGATAAAAGAGAAAGTGGGAAGCAGCCTTCAATGTATGGGTACAGGAGACTGCTTCTTAAATATAATCCCAGTAGCATAGACACTGCACTGAGAGCAACAATAAATAAATGGGACCTCATGAAATTGAGCAGCTTCTGTAAAACAAAAAACACATTCAATAAGACAAAAAGGCATCCTACTGGATGGGAAAAGATCTTCACCACCCCTACATCAGACAGATGACTGATATCCAAAATATATAAAGAACTCAAGAAACTAGACATCAAAATTCCAAATAATCTAATTAAAAATGGGGTACAGAACTGAACAGAGAATTCTCCACAAAAGAATCTCAAATGGCCAAAACACACTAAAAGAAATGTTCAAAATCTTTAGCCATCAGGGAAATGCAAATTACAATGACTCTTAGCCATCTTGCACCAGTAAGAATGGCTAAGATCAAAAACACCGATGATATCTAATGCTGGAGAGGATGTAGAGTAAGGGGAACACTCCTCCACTTCTGTAAAGCACAGGATATTGAGCCTATAGTTCATAATCCTATAAGAAGTTAAGTAACAAGGTAAATCCTAATAAAAACATACATAGATCCACCTGGAAAGGGGAAACAGACAAGATAGCTTGAAAGATTTGGGAGCATGGAGATCAGGGAGTAGGGAGGGAGGTAGGAGAAGAGGGTGGGAGAAGGGAAGGGTGGAGATGAACTTGACGGAATGGGAAATTGAGATGGAGGAAGGATAGAGATGAGAGAAAGGAAAGAGATATTTTGATTGAGGGAGCCATTATGATGCTAGAGAGAAACCTGACTCTAGAGAAATTCCCAGGAGTCCACAAGGATGACCCCAGTGAAAACCCTAAGCAACAGAGGACATAGTGCCTAAACTGGCCTTGCCCTGTAGTCAGACTGATGAATATCTTAAATATCACCATAGAACTTTCATCCAACAGATGATGGGAACAGCAGCAGAGACCTGCGTCAGAGCACTGGACTGAGCTCCCAAACAGTGGAAGAGGGGGAGCAGTGAGAATATGAGCAAAGAAATCAAGACAATGATTGGTACACCCACTGAAGCAGTCTACCTGAGCTATTGGGAGCTCACCAACTCCAGTCAGGCAGGAGAGGAAACAACTTAGATCAAAACAAGTCCCTCTGAAAGTGGCTGACAGTTGTATGGCTGGGGCAGACTGAGAGGCCACTGGCAGTGGCGCCAGGATTTATCACTACTGCTTGTACTGGCATTATTGGGAACCCATTCTCTTTGGAGGGATACCTGCGTAGCTTAGATATAGTAGGGGGGCCTTGGACCTTCCACAAAGAAATGTGCCTTACCCTCTCTGAGGAGTGGTTGGAGGGTGTCGTGGGGGGATAAATGGAGGGAATAGGAGGAGGGGAGGGTGTTGGAAATGTAAAATGAAAAAAGATAATTTGTTTTCTTTTTTAAAGAAATAAATAAAAAAGATTATGTATGCTTTCACAGACATTTTAATTATTATTTAAATTTTTAAAATATAATTATACATACTCAAGATAATTTTTATATATTAATAAATATTTTAAAATATTAAAGACATTAGGCATTTTTACTAAGAAACATTTATGTATTATATGCTAGAGTTGTGCTTCATAATTATATAAATCAAATTGCAAGATGAAGTATTTATTGTAATAGTCCAGAAATCAAAGTGAATATCTGATTTTTTTATTTCAGTGAGTTTACACTTCAGGAAAACAAAATCTAATAGTTTTCATTAAATAAACAAATTATAGCATGGAAAATGTAGACATGGAGCATCTAACTTATGCAAATATTTCCTTCTCAACAAATTCCTCTATTATCAAGTACAAGTACAGTCATAAAGCAACCTTTAAGCTACATGTTACTAAGCCCTGCAGCAGATGAAAGTCAAATGCAGATGTGGAATGGGAGCCAAACAGATGCTGAAAACCCCATCAATACCCTAGGGGAATGCATTCCCTATCAAAAAGAAACTTAATTTCAACTATAAAGAATTTGATTATGTATTGTTATACAAAATGTGATTAATGTTTTGTAATGATTAATCAACCACAAAATACATAATTATGCCATCTGTATTCCCCAGCTTCTTGTCACTTAAACATTCCATGGGGAAGCTGAGAGATGGGATGTAGAGAACTTGTGGCATTTGAGGAGCTTTAAAACTGTGTGAACTAGTAAGTGGAACAAAGCAGCTTAAAGACCTGGTGCTCATTCTGATGGAAAACATCTAAAGATCATACAAACAGAGAGAAGACCAAAGATAACAGGCTCCTTGCAGACTGGAAGACAGATGGGAGAGGCTGCTGATCTCCCAACACTACAATAATAACTCTTTCCGATAAATCACTATTTTTATGCACCCCAAAGTCATACTTCTGTCTTCTCTTGGCTTTTGAAAATAACATCTTGATGGGCTGTGTGGCCTAGTGGATAAGGTGTCTGATTCCAGAAATAACCTCGCAATGCTAGGCAATGTTTACCATTTATTTCAGAATACTGACCCAATGAGTATGCCTGCATTCCTCTCCCACATCAGTCCAAGATGCAAGCCTAGGACTAAGGTAAATGTTGTGACTCATATTCATGTCTTTATCAAAAGTGAACATGATGTTATATTTGCACCGGAGACCCAGCTGGAAAAGTTTCAATATTGCTGAAAGTTGCTTATTAAGTTGTATTCTACAAAGTACCTGGGGTTTTTGATCTAGATAATGCTGGATAATGTACCTCATTGATTTTTCTTCTTGCACTGTTTTTTGGAGGGGCATGATAGGTAGAAGTAGCTTCAGATGAGTTTTGCTTCCCATTCTTAGTAGTTTTCAAGAAAATAATCCTCTTCCTACAGGGGAAATTGTTGCTCTCAATCTGACTTATTTTCTCACCACACACTCTTAACTTTAAATATGCATCAGGATCACATGGAATCCATTCTTTAGATGTAGCATCTGAGACATACCTGCAATAATTATGCTCAGACAGCATAACATTTTTGGAAATGTTCCAAACATCAGATTTTAGAAGTTCCAGGTAATTTTCCATGTGATAGTCAGGAAATATTGGTTCCTCAAGGGTGTCTTCGGGTCTCCATCAGCAGCATCTCCAGAAAACTTTGCCAGAATTGATTAAATCAATCATGCTGTGTGCCAGCTTCACACCTGCTGTGATAGCCATGGATCAGAGTTTGGAAAGCAACTGCTGAAATTTCTAGGTTCTTGTGTGCCAGAACAAATAACTGGATCAGGGACACAAGGAGTGTGGTATAAATGGAAAAAGAAAGGCATCCCTGAGTATGGAAAGGCTAATGAACTTGAAAGGAGAACAAACTTTAAATTTTTAGTCTTGATACTAATGATCAAGTAGGTTGTTTACATAATAGGTCCCTCCTGAAATATCTTCATGTTGTTCTCACACATGGACTGGTTTGGTGTTTATAGCCCAGGTTGGAAGGGTTTCAAGTCTTCCTCAGCTACTTGCTTATTTCATACGATAATCTCCATGTCTACCCACCTGACGCACTACTAAATATGATACTTGAGGGAAGAGGCCAAATATTGTGTAATGCAATGGCTGAAAGATGATTTTGCTGCACTTGTGATCCTGAAAACTTCAGCCTTCATCACCAGACCGGATAGAGGGCTGCTATGAGGACAACAAGCACTTCTTTGTAGATGGAAATAACAGTTCTCACCATGGGCAATGTGGCCCAGGAGCCCGGATTTGTTTTTCCAAAATAGCAAGTTTCAGCAAGGTAGCAATTTCATGAACTTTGGATAGTACTAGAATATAGAAAGCCATAAAAAGTTCCCAATGCACTGGGGGGTATACTGGGTAGATTACAGTAAAGTGGGGAAAACTCCACTACTGGCCTCAGATGGTATCTGACAACACTCTTAGCTGTTTGCTTGGTAGGAATTAGAGGACTGTTCATACATTTCAAAGGAATTACCTAATGGTCACAAAAATGTTAGTTCATATACAAATAGCTACTAAAAGGCTCAGCATATCCCTAGGTAATTTGGTTTTGGATTTGGAACATCCCTACATCTACGCATCATTGACACTTTAATCAGTCACTCAATCTTTTCTGTCAAGGCTTCTTTCTAGGAATTTCCCCTCACAATCATATACCAAGGAACTAGTGGGCAAAACGTATCCATCAGTTCAGTGGGCTCTGATACTGTGAGCTCTTGGCCCTTACTTTGGGTGCTCTTGGGTTAAAGTGTTCCTGTAAAGTTAGTGTGAGACCAACCAGAAGGTGCTTATGATTTTTTTAAAAGTCTATTGCAGAGTGACTTCTTTGTCTGAAAGCAATCCTTTGTCAATAGTAGCCTTGGATTTCAGACCTCCACAAAGTAACACTGATGATTGCTATCCTGTTTCTAGAATAAAAACCACACCTGAGACAGAACCCATAAGCTTGGAGTCTTGAGAGTCCTAAGATCAGCACAGATTTATTATCAAAAAATAAATCAGAGATATAAAAGTTGGGTGCAAAAATTTGGGAGCTGCCATTCATTCTCGGTGTTAAATTTCCACGTTTGGAAGATTAAATCCTTTATAACACCCCAAATTTTGAAATATCCAGTGAAAGGAAAATTCATAACTTATATACCAATGAACAAATAATAAAGTAATTTGATTAAGAAATGAATGACATTATGTATAAAGATGTGATGTATATTTAAGATTTCAGTTTGAGTGAAAGAAAAGACTGAAGGACAGAGAGAATGGAGCTGCAGAAAAAGACACAAGGCTGTGCATAGTTGTGGATAGTCTCTGAGAATGTTCCTTTCAGACAGGGCAGGGGCTGCCAAGAGAAGAGAGCATTCCAACAGCATCTGCACAGTCTGAATAGGCAAGGAAACAGAGAGCACTGAATGTGTTTCTCAGTAGTCCATTAGATGTTTAAGTAAAGGATACCACATAATTCAGCCTTAAGGAGAAGCAAAATAGTACCAGGGCTGAGAAGAAGCTCAGAGGTACAGCCTTCGTCCATCACATGCCAGGTCCTAGGTTGAGCACCCAGCCCAGGAGGAAGAAAAGGAAGGAGGGAAGAGTGCTGATGGGATCATGTATTGCCTATTACTTATGAACAGTTCTTGATTGAATAGACATTGTGATGAAAAAGATATGACCTTAAGAAAAAGAACATAAAAATATTTGCAAAATTTGCCTTCCCCTTTTTTCCTTTCTCCTCTCCTCTTCTAATTTCTTTCCTCCTGTCATTTTTCCTCCTCACCCTTTCTTCGCCCTGTCTTCTCTTCCTTCTTTTCATGCACCTCTCTCTCTTCCTTTCCTCATACCCCCTTCTTCCCTTCCTCTCTCCCTACCTTCCTCCCTTCTTTCCTTCTGTGGATTTGTTGAAGACAATTGGCATTCTGTAGCCCAAGCAGTCTGGGAACTCACTCCTCAGTCTATGTCGGTTTCAGTTTATGGCATCCCTCCTGTTTGAACCTCTCAAGCATTGGGAGTCCAGGCATAAGCCCACCGCACCAGGATTTTGTTATTCTTTTTAAACCTCTTCCCTTTGTGATTGGAAGTGTCACCCCAGTCCCTGGCATCCATTCTGGGACGTTTGGTCATAAATATCACCTCAGCTCCTTGTCACACCCCTATATCCGAAGAGTCTGAAATGTAATAATAAGCTGGGAATGTCACCCCAGCCCTCTAACACCCCTATATCTAAGAATTCTGGGATGATTGGAAGCCCCTGGCCTGGCAGTTGCCCTGGCTTGGACTCCAACTCCCAGCCTGCCAAGCGCTGACCCCGCTAATAAACCCAGGCATTTGATGTGTTTTAATCTGGTCTGATTAGATTTCTTTGTACCGGGGGATAGATTTTTCCAAACACTCTCAATAAAGGAAAATCAAATGAAGATGAAATTTTAAGGAACATTTCCCATTTGTTGAGATAGAACTTGTTTGTTGGTAACATTCTCTGTGTTAAGACTTCATAAGGTTGAAAAAATGAACTCAACTCAAAGGAAATTGAACTATAACTGTTTTCATTAAATTACCTAATATTGAAAAAACATTATTTCCACATGTTTGTATCATTACAAGCTTTTAGGAAAAAGCAAGTACAAATGCCTTATTTCAACCATCCAAAGATATCATATCAGCCTAACTAATTAGCAGAACCATTAAGGAAATGCCTGGCAATTAAGATTACTTTCAACAGAGAGGAGTTGTTGGTAGATAAGAGGACTCATTACTTGTAGGCTATTTATTTACTTTTGCATTCTATAATCTTGGCTACCTCTGTCTTTCTAGATTGACGACATTATGAAACATTACAGTTTAAAAAAAAAGCCAATATGAACAATTAAACAATTATCACTTTCAAACTCTACTCACAAATGGAAACAGGTAAGACAAGAGCACAAAACACTGGAGTCTCAGATGTATTCTTACCTTTGTGACACACCCACTAACCTGCAACATTTGGTTATTATTCAAAAATTGCCAGCTCTCTGCAGGAAGAGAATAGAGTGATACAGAGTCATCCTGGAAGGTGCCTTCTCCATCTCATGGAGAGATGCTTCTTGTTCACAGGTGAGGTAGGTTTGCTTATCACAGGCCAACCAATGTAACTGCAACCCATCTCTTTCCTCTCAAAGTAAGTCCTCCACCCCATTAAGAATCTTGTAAGTTGGCAGCCTGATAACTTGAGGCAACATGCACACTACCAATATATGGCAATCACAACAAAATTTGAGGACTTGAACCATTAAGTAAGGATTTTTGTCATTTTTTTAAAAAACACCAACCAACCAAAAGAAAACAACAATGTAAACAGCTAGAACAACAAGCATATATATTTTCATGCACCTAGAAATAGAAGAGATACAGAGAGGAGTGACACCAGCCTTGCAGTTCACCCAGCCACTCTGTACGAATTGAGCAGGTAAGGACCATTTGTTGCACTCAGAGAGAGGAGCTGATCAGAATGTTATTCTTTTAAACTGCCTTTAAAAATAAGAGATTTGTGTTGTGAATAATCTTTTTGTACACTGTGAATATGTATCACTGTGATTGGTTTAATAAATGCCAAATGCCCAGAGCTAGGCAGGATTTACAGGGCAGAGAGAATAGTGGGGAAAAGGGCAGAGTCATCAGGAAACACCAGGACTCAGAGGTAGCTGCATGGGCAGTACAGAGTAAAGATAATACCCATGAGGCAGAAAAAGTAAGTAATAGAAATGGGTTAATTTAAGTTATAAGAGCTAGTGGAGCAACCTGAAGCTTTAGACCAGGATTTTATAATTAATATTAAGCTTCCATTTGGTTATTTTGAAGCTGGCAGGTGGTACAGAAAAATATCCCTAAAAGTGGCATCCAATGTCCAGGCACTGGTCTGTGAGGTCTCCTGGCCAGCAAGGGGCCCTGATCCTGTACCAGAAGATCCA
>LOEQ01003515.1:123405-133601 GCA_001685075.1 Bramus lutescens
TATATATATGAGGATCGCTTGTTGGTCTCCAGCTGCTTAGCCCCAAAATAATCACACAAAAAGTGTATTAATTAAATCACTACTTGGCTCATTAGCTCTAGCTTCTTATTGGCTAAGTCTTACATATTAATTTAACCCATTTCTATTAATCTGTGTATCACCCACATGGCTGTGGCTTACCAACTAAAGTTCAAACAGCTTTCTCTGGTGGAGCTACATGGTTTCTCTCTGACTCCACCTTCTTCCTCTCAGAGTTCAACTTAGTTCTCCCTTCCTAACTCTGGCCAAGCCAGTTTCTTTATTCATTAACCAATAACAACAATACATAGACAAAAAAACTCCCACACCATTTCTCCTTTTCAGTTTATTTAAAAAAGGAAGGCTTTAACTTTAACATAGTAAAATTACATATAACAAAACTGGTATGAAGCAAGAATTACAGTTACAAGATTTATATCTACTTTATCTTTTATCATAACTAAGGAAAACTCTAACTATAAATTCTTCAATCCCATCAAAGACTCCAGAAGGATACAATATTACCTAAGTAAACTGGAAGTGCATTGTAAACAACTTTCCAAACTCTAGAAATGACAGAGACATCTCACTGCCTGGACAGTCACCCAAAGTTCTTCTGTACTGATGGGGCATCCATCTTCAGCCTACAGGCCCACAGCATCCATCAGACCTTTCCATGAAGCAGGAAATTTCAAAGGCCTGTCTGCCTATATTGGAAGTTTGTCAGTCACTTTGTTCTGTATCCTGCTTAATATCTGGCAGACTATTTCATGAAGCAGGAACCCTGAAGGAAGGTCTCACCTTTAGGCAGGTTCATCAGTCATTTCTCCATGGGGTCCTGCATGTCCAATTCATCAAGCAATCCAGGCAAGAGCAGTTCCTTGCCCAAATGGCTAACCAACTCTTTACGAAGCCTCTTTGATGCCCATCTTCCTCTTGAAGTTATTTGTGCTGCCAGGAGCAGATGTGTCTCATTGTCATGAAAAGTCCTAAGTTCTTAAACATTTTAAATGCTATATTCCATAGTCTTTGAAAGGTTTGAAGAATACCTATCCATCTGAGATACATCTCTGTACCTCTAGAAAACCTAACTAAATGACTGCAAAGTCAACTATTGTAGAAGACTATCTATTACAGTACATTTTTAAATGAGCTACATAAGCACAATACCTTAATCAAGAACAGCATAAATTCATTGTATCCCTGATCTCTCAAAGACCTTTATTATGAAGGGGTGTTGAATTTTGCCAAACGTTTTTCAGCATCTAGTGACATGATCATAGGTGTGTGTGTGTGTGTGTGTGTGTGTGTGTGTGTGTGTTTGTGTTGTTCATTTATTTGGTGCAATTTATTGATAGATTTTCTTAAGTTAAACCATGCCTGCATCTCTGGGATAAAGCCAACTTGATCATGGTGAATGATTCTTTTGATGTGTTCTTGGATTCTGTTTGCCAGAATTTTTTTCTGAATATTTTTGCATCTTTGTTAATGAGTAAATTTGGTCTGTAATTCTCTTTTTTGATTGAGTCTTTGTGTGGTTTTGGTATCAGGGTAATGGTAGACTTGTAAAAGAGGTTGGCATTATTCCTTCTGTTTCTATTCAGTGGACATGTCGAAAATATAGGTATTAGCTCTTCTTTGAAGTTCTGGTAGAATTCTGCAGTAAAACCATGCATCTTGGGCTTTTTTTGGTTGAGAATTTTCATGATATGTTTCATTTCCTAGCAGATTACAGGTCTATTTAAATTGTAAAACTGGTCTTGATTTAATTTAGGTTTGTGGTACCTATCTAGAAAATTGTCCATTTTTAAATATTTTCCAATTTTGTGGAGTACAGGTTTTTTGTAGCATGACCTAATGATTCTCTACATTTCCTCAGTGTCTGTTGTTATATCCTCCTTCTCATTTCTGATTTTGTTGATTTGGATATTCTCTCTCTCCTTTTTGATTATATTTGATTAGGGTTTATCTATCTTGTTGATTTCCCCCAAAGAACCAGCTTTTTGTTTCATGGATTTTTGTATTGTTTTCTTTGTTTCTATTTTGTTGACTTCTTCCCTCAATTTGAATATTTCCTGTCTTCTACTCCTTCTGGGTAAGTCTACTTCTTTTTGCTCTAGAGCTTAAAAGTGTGATCTTAAGTCACTAGTGTGATTTTCCTCCACTTTCTTTATGTAGGCACTTAGTGCTATGAACTTTCCTCTTAGAACTGCTTTCATAGAGTCCCATAGGTTTGTGTCTGTTTTGCCTTCATTTTCATTGAATTCTAGGAAGTTGTAATTTCTTTCATTTTTTTTTCTTTATTAAGCCAGGGGTGGTTCAATTTCCAAGAGTTTGTATGCTTTCTGTGATTAGTGCTGTTGTTAAATTCTACCTTTAAAGCATGGTGATGTAATAAAATACAGGGGATTACTCCAATATTTTGTATCTGTTGAGGTTTACTTTGTTACAAAGTATGTGGTCAATTTTAGAGAGGTTCCATGTGATGCTGAAGAGAAGGTATATTCTTTTGTGTTTGGGCGGAATTTCTGTATATGTCTTTAAAATTCATTTGAGTCATGACATTTGTTCATAATTCTCTGTTAAGTTTCTGTCTGGTTGACCTGCCCATTGAGGCAAGTAGAGTGTTTAAGTCTCCTACTATTAGTCTGTGGGGTTTATGCTTTAGTAATATTTCTTTCACATATGTGGGTGCTCTTATATTTGGGGCATAGATGTTCAGGATTAACATTTCATTTTGATAGATTGTTCCTGTTATAAGTATAAATTGTCCTTCTTCATTTCTTCTGATTGATTTTAGTTTGAGGTCTATTTTGTTAGATATTAGGATAGTTACATATAATTGTTTCTTAGGTACATTTCTTTGGAAACTCTTTTCCACCCATTTACTTTGAGGTAACATCTAACTTTGAGGTAGAGGTCTGTTTCTTGTATACAACAAAAGGATGGTTCATGCTTTCATATTTATTCTATTATCTGTATCTTTTTATAGGTCAATTGAGTCCATTGATATTAAGAGATATTAACGACCAGTGACTATTAATTCCTGTTGTTTTTTAGTAGTAGTGTTTGTGTTTTTCTCTTCTTTGGGGTTTGCTATGTGAGGTTATTTGTTGCCTGTGTTTTTTGTGGATGCTGTTAGATTCCTTGGGTTGGAGTTTTCCTGATAGTACTTTCTGTAGGACTGGATTTGTGAAAAGGTATTGTTTAAATCTGATTTTGTCATTGGATATCTTCTTTTCTCCATTGATGGTGATTGAAAGCTTTGTTGCATATCATAGTCTGAGCTTGCATCTGTCATCTCTTAGTGACTGCAGCACATCTGTCCAGGACCTTCTGGCTTTTATGGTTTCCACTAAAAATCCAGGAATAATTCTCGTACGTCTGCCTTTATATGTATTTTGAACTTTTTCCTTTGCAGCTCTAAATATTTTGCCTTTTTCTGTATGTTTTGTATTTTGATTACTGTATGATGAGAGAACATTTATTTGGGTACAGTCCATTTGGTGTTCTGTAAAGATTCTTGATAGGAATATCCTTCCTTAGGTTGGGGAAGTTTTCTTATATGATTTTGTTGAATTATTTGCTGTGCCTTTGAGCTGAAGTTCTCCTTCTTCTATCCTTACTATTCTTAAGTTTGGTCTTTTCATGGTGTGCCAGATTTCCTGAATACTTTTTGTTAAGAATTTTTTGGATTTAATATTTTCTTTGACCAACTGATCTATTTCCTCTATAATATTTTCAGCACCCGAAATTCTCTCTTATATTTCTTGTATTTTGTTGTTTATGCTTACTTCTGTAGCTTCCATTCATTTACTCAGATTTCCCATATCAAGAATTCCCTAGGTTTGTGTTTTCTTTATTGCCTCTATTTCAGACATCAAGTTATGAATTGTTTGAACTGTTTGATTCACCTATCTGATTTTTGTTTGTTTGTTTTCTTGGGTGTCTTTCAGTGATTTTTTTTCTATTTTTTTTTATCCTTTTCTCCATTTCTTTAAGGGAATGTTTCATTTCCTCTTAAAAGGTCTTCATCATCTTCATAAAGTTACATTTATAATCGCTTTCTTCTGCTTCTTCTGGATTAGTATTATCAAGTCTTCCTGTTGTATGACCACTGGGTTCTGGTGTTACCATATTACCTTTTATGTTGTTGGGTGAATTCTTGTATTGGCACTTACCATCTCTTCCTTCAATTAGTGTCGGCAGAGTCTTTGCATCTTGGTCAAGTCCTTGACGTTTCTGTCTGTGTCTCTTGGAACTGTTCTTGGTGCACTGTACTGTTCCTCTCTGTCTCAGAGAACCACTGAAGTCTCTCTTGGCCTGATCTCTTGGTCTGTTCTCTTGCTTTCTTGACTTGGTACACTCTGTGCAGTCACAGCTTGTGCTTCAGAGTTCCTCTGAGGTTGTTGCAGGGCGGGAGGGAAGAGAGGTGTGTGTGATAGAAGGGCTTGGGGCAGAGTGGGACTTGCAGCTTTCAGGGACTGATGGATGAGATGGGGGTGTTGGAGCAGCCTACATGGAGGAAACTCACCTGCTGNTCACCTGCTGGCTGGCTAGAGAAGCCGAGGCAGTGGGGAGAGGAGCCCAGGGTTTTTTCCCAGTATCGAGAGCCTAGAGAGTGTGGAGTATGGTCATTCACCTCTTGGTCCACTTTGAGTAGCAGCAGGCTGTGTTTCAGAGTTTCACTGTGGTTGTGGGGGATAGGAGAGTTTGGGAGCAAAGTGGGACTGGTAGCTGCTTTCAGGGCCCAATGGATAGGATAGGGTGTTCGAGCAGCCTACCTGCAGGAACCTCATCTGCTGGCCAGCTAGAGAAGCTGAGGCAGGTCGGGGAGAGGTCTGGGATTTTGTCCAGGTATGGAGGGCCTAGAGAGTGGGGTGTACCACCAGTTGTGTGATCACTCACCTCTTGGGTCTTCTCTGTGTAGTAGCTGGCTGTGTTTCAGAGTTCCACTAAGTGTAATTTTAAGTTTTAACATTCTTCTTTTATCTATTTTCTTTATCAATAAAAAGGGAGTTATATAAATAGAAATTTGATCATATCTCTCTAGATATTGGTCAATAAACTAGTTGTATTTGCATTTTAGCTTCTAGAAAATTTAGTACCTTTCAGAAGACAGATTGTCTAATAAGGGTCAATACTAAATAAGGCTACCAAGGTTAGTATATTCCTAAACTTTTCCACCTGTATTTTCCACTCTTGTATCAAAAGAACTGGCCCAAGATGGTACCAAGTTAGGTTCATGTACATCATGGGGTTTTGATTTGGATGAGATTATGAATGTATTTTCTTTTTATAACCTATGTTTCTCAGAAGATATCTTTCCTCCAACCTGCTTCTTGGTAGTGTCATCTGCTTTCACCTAGGAACAATCAGAAAAGGGTAGTAGATGAAAGATAAATTATCCTTTAGACTTTAAAATTATGTCAAAATAACTTAACTCTCCTCTTATATGCCTTCTATAATCAAATACTGGAGAACATACCCGAATATTCTTTGGAAAACCCAGTTTATTAAATAATCTGACCAGTTTAGGATTGCCCTTTTGAGTTATTTTGATTGTTAGAAGGAGAGTATGTTGAAGTTCTAAATACCGCTATGAAAAACATTGATTACTTTTTTATATTGGTACTAGACACAGTGAGTAAAAAGCTGCCTATCTGCTATGACTTTTTCATTTTTGATACAAGCAAAATAGAACTTTTAAAAATTTATCTACATCCAAAATGTGCATGCTTCCATGGTACAGTGCTAGTTTTTGATATAATCTTGGCATACTTTATAAACTTAACACTGATGTAAAATCACAGTCCAATGTTTTCCACTGAAATAAAGAAATTTATTTAACATCCCAGATAAATATGACACAATGTCAGTTGGTTTTAATGTTCTGATATCTGCATGAAAGATGGGCATGGGAAATGTATTAACCAATTGTTTTGGTTTTGTTTATTTGTTTGTTTGTTTTCAGTGTCTCAGCATTTACAAGAGTTGTCTCAACTAACCATGGTATTCCTATTCCCCCAAGGCTTAGCTAGGTGTTGCTATGAATGTGCCTCATAGCAGGGCTTTAAATGTAAAGCAATCAGTCCCAGACTTTCCCTTCTGTGTGGCTGTTATACATGGGAAGACTCTCTCCCTGTCTCTTCATTTCTAGGCTGAAGAAAAGACAGTTGTATCCTCTGTGCCAAAATAGCCAACTATTTCCAAATTATCTAATTCTATATTAACTTCTGCTCCACAACTCCTACCTATAGAAATCACAATGGAGTATCTTGTTCACATTTTCTGCTGGTACCTCTGATACTATTTCCAGGCAAGACAATCTTACAAGATGTGCTATTGCTTGAGACTCTGCAGAATGATAAATACCTTCCTCTAAGTTGGACATTCTCAGATCTGCATGTTTTACAAGATTTAATGAAAATGAGTCCTTTATACCCATGGTTGCCGAAGAAGAATGAGGCTGTTTTTGAGTCCTGCCTTTTCAGTATCCTAAATGTATGTATCATAATATTAAACAAGTTATTAAATCCAGGAGTCAATTTCTTTGACTGTGTATAATCAACGTAATAATTTTAATCACAAAGGATTGAGTATTAAACATATTTATGTGCTACTTGCAATAATACTTGTCATAAATCAAATATTGCCTAAATATGAGCCATTAGAAAATATAACAAGCCTGATGTGATGTTCATGATTTATTTATCAGTCTCTAAATTCCTAAAATATTTTTAACTATACAATCAATCACATGACCTTCAATTTTTATTTCATAGCTCTTTACTCCATGTATTTTCTTTATTGATCTAATATATTGTCTCTTAATTTGTAAATATTCTTTCGTGTTAAAGAGTTTCAAAGACATCAGATTATCTCATTTACTGTGAACAAAGCATCAGTCTTCTGAATTATTTGTGAACAGTAAGAGAATAAGGCTCCCCAAATAAATCAAAATACTATACAAGTTGTAATGAATTCTTGTTTCTTAGGCAATGGCATACATGGTTGAAAGAAACTAGTCTCTGATCAAAATTACAAAATTTTCTAGGTGGATCTATTCTGCCGGTCACCCCAAAATTCACTGGATTTGAGCCGCTTCAAACACTGTCTTGAAAATGAAGTCCTGAGTCTGATTTAGTTAGCCTCAGCTCTTTCTCATAAATGGTCTTGGCTGTTTCCATAAGTTTAAAGAAGAAGAAGAAAAAAAAAACAGGGAAACACAAAAGCAAGAACGAAATCACTAAAAGAAGCTGTAGGTTCTGTTATTACAGACAGTTGTCACAGCCTTCACATAAAAGTGGTTTTGGCTGTGATTTGATGGTTTATGGTAATCTTGGTACCTCACATGTACTTCATACTGAGTTTTGGATGAATTATTTCCACATGTCAAACTGAGCAGGACCAGCAAAGTCTGAGCAGATCAGGGCAATGGAGATGTAATGAGATCAGGGCATTCTCAGGCAGAGGAATCCTAGCCATGAAGCTCTTAGTGACTCCAGAATCACACAGTGCCATGCCCATGGGACAGTCATCCTCTGAAATACTTGAAAATACTTGCTATTGAGCGGCTTCCTCCCTACATTAATATAACAATAACAAACAATAATAACAAACTATTGTTGAAATATTTAATAATGAATGTCTAAACTGAAGATGAACCCTGATGAATGCTGAAGCATGGGTCTTTAGCTAAGTTTCCGGTTTAAGCTTCTCATTTCTCTGCCGTATCCACTGCTATTGCTATCATTTACATTTTTACAGTGAACTTCCTTTTTTGATATTGAAATAAAATTGCAGTATGTATAAAATATGAATTAGGTTTATAGTTGAAGTGATAAAGTGTATGTATTAGGAGGAGAGGCAGAGTGCGTCCCGCTGCCAGGCTAGCTTAACTCCTGAAATAACCACACGGAAATTTTATTATTAAATTTCTGCCTGGCCCATTATTTCTAGCCTCTTATTGGCTAACTTTCACATCTTGATTAACCCATTTCCATTAATGTCTATTGCCACTTGACTGTGGCTTACTGGCAAGAGTCTAACCAGCGTCCATCTCGGGAAGGAGAATCATCCCTTCTTCCCAGCATTCTGTTCTGTCTACTCCACCCATCTAAGGGCTGCACTATCGAAAGGCCAAGGCAGTTTTCTTTATTCAACCAATGAAAGCAACACATAGAAAGAAGACCCTTCTACACCAATAAGGATAAAATAAACATTGAAAATTTATTCAAAATAATAATATGCCAATTTCTTCAAAGTAACAATTATTTTGCCCAATTGAAAAAGTGAAAGTATCAATTAAAAATAAGAATGTAAAAAATAAACATAGGAATGGCAAAAAAATAAATAATTATATTAAAATAAAAATTAAACAATGAAAATTTAGTTAAAGAAACAAAAACAATAAATGAGAAAAAATAAGGGTTAAACAACAGAAAATGAAATGAAACAGAATATTTTGTTTTCGATAATTGACAATGATTAGTTTTCTTATAACTAATGAATAAAGGGAATTTAAGAACTAAGGAGCATTTTTCCTGATACATTTGAGAGTCAGTGGTCTGCTGGCTTGCTATGCATTTACATCAACATCAGGAAAATAGAGGGCTCCATTATAAGCAGAGATTAAAAACCCAAGCAGAAATGGAACAAGGCACATTGTGAAGCACAATGAAATATTGACTTTGCCTCCATGATAACGGGAAGAGAGGTATTTCAAAAGAAGCTGAATGGATGTCGATGAATATGCTTTGCAATTTCAGAGCTCCAGGAGTAGAAAACCTGATCATAGTGTGGTTGGGAAAATATGTTTTAGTTTCTAGGATTGCAATCTTACATTCTTCTACATGGAATTTATAAATAATGTGAAGTCTATTTAGTCAAAATGTAGGTGTACCCATCATGGTCTTTACCTCTTTGCTCATATTCTCATTCCTCCCACTATTCAACTAGACTTTGGGAGCTCAGACCAGTGTTCCAATGTAGGTCTCTGCCTCTGTTTCCTTCAGTTGCTGTATGAAGGTTCTATGGTGATATTTAAGATATTCATCAGAGTACTGAGCAAAGCCAGTTTGGGCATACTCTCTTCTATTGGTTAGGGTCTTAGCTGGGGTTGTCTTTGTGGATCCCTGGAAATTTCTCTAAAGCCAGGTTTCTTGATAACCCGATAATGACTCCCTCAATCAAAATATCTTTTTCCTTGCTCTCATTTCTGTCTTTCCTCCATCTCAACTATCCCGTTCCCTCAAGATTTCCTCACCCATCCTTTTCTCCATTCCTCTTCTCCTTTGACCCTCCCTTCTACATCCACTCCTATATTCCCAATTTTGTCAAGTGATCTTTCCTATTTCAACTTTCCAGGTAGATCTATATATGTTTTTCTTAGGTTTCACCTTGTTACTTAGCTTCTCAAGGGTTATGAACCTTAGGCTCAATATCCTTTGTTTATGTCTAGTGTTCACTTCTGAGTGAGTACATATCATATTCATCTTTTTGGGTCTGGGTTACCTCACTCAGGATGGTGTTTTCTAGTTACATCCATTTGCATGCAAAATTCAAGTTGTCATTTTTTTTAACCGCTGAGTAGTACTCTAATATGTAAATGTGCCAAATTTTCTTTATCCATTCTTTGGTTGACAGGCATCTAGGCTGTTTCTAGGTTCTGGATATTACAAATAATGCTGCTATGAATATAGTTGAACAAATGTCTTTGTATTTTGACTGAGCATCTTTTGGGTATATGTCCAAGAGTAGTATTGCTGGATCCTGAGTCAGGTTGATTCCTAATTTTCTGAGAAACCACAATACTGGTTTCCAAAGTGGTTGTACAAGTTTGCATTCTTACCAGCAATGAAAAAAATGCTTCCCTTACTCCACTACGCCATGTCCTCTCCATCATAAGTTATCATTGGTGCTTTTGATCTTAGCCATTCTGACTGGTGTAAGACTACTATCTCATAGTTGTTTTGATTTGCATTTCCTTGATGGCTAAGGATGTTGAACATTTCCTTAAGTGCCTTTTAGTCATTTGAGATTATCGTGTGGAGAATTCTCTGTGTAGTTCTGCACCCTGATGTAGGAGGGTTATCTGCATTTTTTGTTTGGGCTATTTAGAATTTTATTTATTTATTTATTTTTTATTAAAAATTTCCACCTCCTCCCATTTCCCT